>CACRXK020002757.1:0-40763 GCA_902702795.2 Paramuricea clavata
TTTTTAATTATATTTGTTATTATAATTATATTATAATTATATATATATTCTAATTTCTTTTGGTCGTGGCCTTTATTTTGTATAATATATATATATATATATAACAAAGTTTTGTTATTGCAGTAGATTAAAGAGTGCTCAATACAAAAATTTGTAGAGCAATATTTATTTAATCATATACCATTTTTAAGATTAAATAAATATATATATATATATATATATATATATATATATATATATATATATATATATATATACTATTTAAAGCACGCGTAGGAGTGTTTTATCACATTTATCACATTTTATTTATCACATTTTATCACAAACACGACTACGAGTGCTTTAAATAGCTTAAAAAACGACTCATCTTATACGAGTTCATTGGCGAAGTAATTTTTAAAATAAACTTTGTGTAAACCGAGAAAATCAAAGCTAAAGTTTATGTACATTAACGTGATTTTTTATCACATATAAAACCACGACACGCTCATGATTTTTCTTTGTGTTTTGCTCCTGAATTATTAATGAGTTTTTTAAATATATATATATATATATATATATATATATATATATATATATATATATATATATACCGGGTGGCGCAAAAAAAAGTATAACTGTTTGATTGCATATAGCTCAAAGACCATAAGCAGTAGAATCCAAATTTTGGTATATTCGACAGGCATTTTCGTCCAAGATTGACTGAGATATGAGTGTTTAAACTTTTGTTAGCAAATTTGAAACGGTCACAAATTAGCTAAATACGGCCTATTAAACTGATTTTTAGCTAATTTGTGACCGTTTCAAAATTGTTAACAAAAGTTTAAACTCTTATATCTCAGTTAATCTTGGACGAATATGCCTGTCAAATATACCCAAATTTAAGTTAGATATCGCTGGATGCAACTAAACTCGATTTATGGTTCTACTGCTTATTGTTTCTGAGTTACAAGTAATCAAACAGTTGTACTTTTTTTTGCGCCACCCGGTATATATATATATATATATATATATATTTTGCATCTTTCGAACTTTTTTGAATTGAAACGTACAGTTTATATTCATTTACAAGCATGGCGAACCAGAAAAGTGTTAGATATTCAGTTAGTATATCATATTTTACAAATATAGCAGTTTAAAACGTAAACAAAGTTCACGCATGTGCACAGGGGTGGACATCTTTAAGATTTCAAGTAGCCATATATGAACCGTCAGGCTGGTTAATTTCGGAATTGCGAACATATCCAATTATTCGGTAACAACTATACACTCCGATTAATTACTCCGGGTACTGTAAGTACCGGAATTTTAAAATGGCAGATCTTTTTCTTGGGTGAAACATTTGAAAGTTTTTTTCTAACTTAATAAAAGTTAATGTATAATGATAATTGGAATTTAAACAAATGAAAATTTGGCAAGAGTATAAAAAGTTCACACAGGCAGCAAGATAGAAAACAGTGCAATTCTTGAACAAAAATTCCTTCATCTTTCAATGAAGTTTAATTTAATACTTTGCTCGTTTCTATAAGGAGAAGTTACACATTTGAAATATCTTTTATTCGGTACTTTTTCTTTGAATTCATGATGAAGCCAAGTTAGAATATAGTTGGAATTTCAAGCCGATACTTTATTCTATACAAATGCATCAACATCTGATATTCTGATTGTCACAACATGGTGGTCCAACTCTATTGAAAAGGCATTGAGCAGATAAAAACATAGATGTGCACTCTGACCTTTGGAATCAATTTCTGGCATTTCCAACGTCGCATTGTTGACGTTTTAAAATTGTATTTCCGGTTGAGATAGCTCGCGGTCGGGCCAGAAAATATGGAAATTTTTATATACCGTGATAAAACTAAAACTCTAAAAGATATACAAATTTGAAGATACAAGCTCGAAAATATAAACACTCCACACAGTGTTATTGATAATGATTCGAACAAGAATATTGCAATGAAGATACGTCCAAAGGGGCCGAAGTTATGTTCGGCGAAAGGTATGGCTAGTTGCCTAGTTTATATTTTTGATCAGACAATTGCGTAATTTGATAATATACGATCTCGCTTGACTTTCAAAGCCCATAAATCGCTACAATGTTGATAATGACTAAAACTATTGTGAGAATTAGTTGATATTGTTTCACTGAATCGAATGGTGGTATTATACAGACAATACAGTATGTCTATGCACTGAACCGAAGATATGAACATACAAAGTCGTCGACTCGTCGAGAAAGAATTCAGGCAATTGCGTTATTTGATAATATATAGCTTGATCATAAATCGCTACAATGTTGATAATGATCAAAACTATTAGTATTGTGCACTGAACCGAAGATCTGAACATACAAAGTCGTCATCCTCTCGATTGTGCACTGCCGCTGAACCGAACGTCCTGGCGTCTCTCCTCCGCAGAGGCTTTAATTAATTGACTGCGCTCGTGTTCCAAGATCCGCCATGTAAAGTGTAGTGAAATGTATCTCAGTACTAATCGTAATCACAGCCAACAGAAGCCTCTGCGGAGGAGAGAACGTCCTGACAAAAATGCGGGAAGAAAGTCACTTCATGCGTGATGCGTGAAAGCAAACAAAAAATGCGGGAATTTCACGGTAATTGCGGGAAACTTGGAAGGTCTGATTTATGGCTAATATTCAACAAACACATTCAACGTCAATTCAATGACAATGGAAAATTCAACGTCAATTCAATCAAATTTCAACGAAAATTCAACTTCAATTCAATGAAAATTCAACTTCAATTCAATGAAAATTCAACTTCAATCAGTGTGACCAGGTTTTTTCAGGGCAAATTACCACATCCGGTTTCAAAAATTACTATTTTCGGTCTGAAATTACCACGGGGAGGGGGGGGGGGGAACATTTTTCCGGACAAAAATTTTTCCGGACAACTTCCTCGTAAATTAGGGTTAAAAAATTTTTTCCGGAAAAATAATAAGTAAAACAACGCCAAAACCGGTTTTTTTTTCGCCTAAAACAAGGCCAAAACCAGTTTTTTTTAACCAAAATCTGTAAAATTTAGGGGTTTTTCACCAAAATCTGTACAAATTAAGGTCAGGAAATTTCAAATTACCACAATCGGCCGAAATTTACGAAAAATTACCACGGTAGTTTTGAAATTACCGTAGTAATTACCACAAATTTCCAATTACCACAATTGTCCAAAAATGACGAAAAATTACCACGGTAGTAATGAAATTACCACGTCTGGTCACACTGACTTCAATTCAACGAAAATTCAATTTAATCAGGGCCGTCGCGAGCGGAGGGGGGGTGTGGGGGGGTGCTTCACCCCCCAATAATTTTCGAAAGTCGGCCCCAGTCGGCAAATTGCTTCGTTACTGTTCGGCAAATTGCAAAATCGGCATTCAGCAAATTGTAAAAGTTAAGAACGAAGGCGATAAATAAAGCGATAAATTTTGGATTTAAAATAATGGTTTGTGTGGCCTTATGTCAAAACCATTTAAATGTATTTCTATTTTCTAGTAATACTATTAGTCTTTTATTTGTTGAAAATCGACGGGAGGCTGAAATGTGAACCCCACGTTTCCGGGCATGTTCTTCGCTCGACTGCTCTTATAGCGATGGCTCTTTATCAGTTATGCGCGGTTCAAACCCCCCCCCAAAAAGACTAAAATTTAGTGTCTTGAATGTAATTCGATTTTTGACGACTATAGAAACTTTATTATTTATTTCACGAGGGAAAACGTATTAACCATAAAAGTTATCTAACATACGGCCCGACGATTACCGTAATTAGAGGCACGAGCAAACTTGCCATAAGGGAAACCGAGTGCGAGTAGCACATAAAGACGTACCAGCTAATCCGTTTGAGACTACAAAGCGCAGTCAAAGCCAAAGAGAATATTTTGAGTCGTCAGAGGCGCAAGATTTTCAAGAAGACTCCACAGGCACATGGAAGAAGACCAAGAGAAAGACGAGCCATGCCATAAGAACGGACTTGTCTTTAGTTCTTTAGCGAAATTAATGTTAACTCTGATCAGCCTACAGTTTTGAAAGACATACCGCATACAGCGATCGGTATCGTCGATCGGTTGCATATGATCATATCCGTTTTACTCGCTTTCTGACGCATAAAATTTAAACTCTTGGAAAATCGGGTCGTACAAAAGCCAAGTTAACACTATCCGGCACTAAGAGTTTTAAGACTGCTCAAAATACCAAAAATATAAATTGTCTATTCGGCGCGTGGGGATTAAAAAGGTCAAATTCATCAAATTGCCATGAAAATATTGAAACAAAATATCAGTGCAGTCACATGCAGATACTTGGATACCTTGGTTCCAGAGGTTTATTCTTATTATTTTCATTGCGAAAAGGAGAGGAAAAATAAACCTCTGGTTGAAAGCGGCAATTGATTCATTGATTTGAGCCGCGCCAATCAGTTTGAATTAGGTTCAGTTCCTGACTCTGTCTCCTGATTGGATGATTGCATTAAAGACTTAACGTTCTCTGATTGGTTCAAATAGAACATCCATAACCAATCAGAGAGCTTTAATACGATCATCCAATCAGGAGACAGAGTCAGGATCTGACCCTAATTCAAACTGATTGGCGCGGCTCAATGAATCAATTCGGCCGCTTTCAACCAGAGGTTTATTTTTCGTCCCCTTCGCAATGAAAATAATAAAAATAAACTTCTGGAACCAGGGTAATACTTGGATAACTTTTCTGACTTTGCGGAGATGCGCGTCTGCACCACAGTCTAAGACACTCGTTACTCAGACTATATGCACACGGTACCGTTTCCGTCGCTTTCCGAGCGTTTTTCGGTTTTTGGTTGTAATGCGTTAATTTCTGAAACTGAAAATACCATTTTCACGTACGTTCTGTTCACACGAAAACGTATGAAAGCGACGTCAGGAAGCAAAAACGTTTCAAATAGTGAAAACGATGCCAAAGATTCGATCACCATGTCTGAAACGTTTGGTCGTTTATGCACTTTGTTATTGTGTAAACAGAAAAGTAGAAGGCGAAAATGAAATTCCGTGTTTGAATTTGGAAACGAAGACTATAAAAAACTAGTGCTTTGTCAGAAAATGTTGCGAGAAAAGCGATCAATGTGAACAAGGAGCCTAAACGCTAAATTTGAAAACGGCACTGCAAAAACGAAACGTGACCCGTGTGCACATAGATTCAGTCTCGATTTAGGACTTATGAAAACACGGTATAAATTATGATAAATTTAAATTTTTTCAGCTTTATATGTTTAATATAAATAAATTAAAATAAAACTCCTATCTGAAATACGAAAATAAAATAGTGCTCATCATTGAGCTGTGGTTGCAGTTCAGAGGAGGAATGAGGGTCTTCCCGAAATGCAACGCGCGAATCAGTGCGGCTCATTATTATTCAAGCTATTTATTCTCAACGCGCCGTTCGATTAAAAACTGTTGAAATATATTGCGATTTTTGCCGTGAAGATCTCGTTTTCTCAAAGGTATGTTTCGATAACCTTTTTGTTTAGTTATTTAATAAAAGAAGTTTTGAATAATTTTGTATATATATCGCATTTTACTTATGTTAAATTCCGATTGTATTTATGCATGTTTTGGGTGTTGGAAAAGTGGCATTGAAATATTCTGGAGTAAATTGTACTTTTTTACAAGGAAACTAAAATAAAATTACATCAGTGAATTCAGGAATGTTTACTCTTTATATTGATACTTTAAAACATGAATTTACTCCATAAAACCGAAGAGTTGTCGCGGTTTGAAAATAAGCTATTTT
The DNA here is from genome assembly GCA_902702795.2 of Paramuricea clavata. Taxonomy (NCBI): domain Eukaryota; kingdom Metazoa; phylum Cnidaria; class Anthozoa; order Malacalcyonacea; family Plexauridae; genus Paramuricea; species Paramuricea clavata. Next base: position 5,771 of record CACRXK020002757.1, read on the forward strand.
TGCTAATTATCGAATATAGCAAAAATAGCTCATTTTCAAACAGCGATAACTCTTCGGTTTTATGGAGTAAATTCAAGTTTTAAAGTATTAATATAAAGATTAAACATTCCTGAATTCACTGATGTAATTTTATTTTAGTTTCCTTGTAAAAAAGTACAATTTACTCCGGAATATTTCAATGCCACTTTTTCAACACCCAAAACATGCATAAATACAATGGGAATTTAACATAAGCAAAATGCGATATATATACAAAATTATTCAAAACTTCTTTTATTAAATTACTAAACAAAAAGGATATCAAAACATACCTTTGAGAAAACGAGATCTTCACAGCAAAAATCGCCATATATTTCAACAGTTTTTAATCGAACGGCGTGTTGAGAATAAATAGCTTGAATAATAATGAGCCGCACTGATTCGCGCGTTGCATTTCGGGAAGACCCTCATTCCTCCTCTGGTTGCAGTTATTGCAATTGTGTGTTTCGATTTCGTGACCTTATATTTGTTTGTTCTTAGACTGATGTCATATTTTATATATAAAGTGACCCGATTCCTTTTTAGCAACAACCCACGAACAGGCATCCATTTCAAAACAAGAGCCATATTGGTGTCCCTCAGTTACCAGCACACCAATATGATTCTCATTACCTATATCTAACCTTTACAAACTTTTGAAAAACTCGGCAAATTCAACTAGCGTCACTCGGCAATTTGACCTTCGACACCCCCCCCCCCCAATCCATATCCCTTCGCAACGGCCCTGAATTTAATGAAAATTCAACTTCAATGAAAATTCAATTCAATGAAAATTCAAATTCAATACCGGAAACGTGATCACACTTTACATCCGGGAACTTCATTTTGAAAATTTATTATGGCGTATAATAAATACGCTTTAAAGTGCTTATGTCACAAAAACTTTTTTTTGATATTTGGTAGAGGACAAAAAGTTAGTTAATAGGTTCTTTAACATTTTTCGGTTTTCTCTTTTCATTCGCGAGATATGAGGTTCTAAACCTTGAAAAATTGGCTTTTAGCGAAAAATTGTCGCGCCCGAGAAAAAACCGGAAAAGGGTCTGGGGCGAGAGCCGTGTGACGTAGCTTAAGGGACGGAAGTTCGAATTCACATGTGAAGGAGTACTAAAAAGCTATTGGGAAAACATATATTTTCCAGCACTCATGGTTCTCAATGTGACTCAGAATACAATTATATTCCTGGGTATATATACAGGATGAATCAAATGATACCAGTCACGAAATTGGAACTCGAGAAGCAGTTGATAGCGAAATTTTAGGCGATTATGATGCATATTGCCTTTATGCCGGTGGAGCCGCTAGCAAGCCAAGAATGCTACGCGCAACATCTAAAACCATGCGCAACACCAGGAACAAAACGAGATGCTAGAACGAAGATTAGACGGTCTTAAAGATATTAAATCATGGTGAGCGTAAACATAGATTTATTTAACATTTTAACGTAAAATAAGTATCTCTGGTTGATATATTTTTGATACGGCATCAGTCATATCACTTTCCTCACCTGTATCATATTTCGCAAGTGTAAATGCGGCAATTGTGTGATAATACATATACACACGAAGCTTGGTGCTGTCAGGAGATGGAATCTTGTAAATGTGGGGAAGTTCTGAAGGATAACTTGGTTTAAGAAGATGTACCACAGCCACCGTGCTGTTACTGCTGTATCATTCTACACTCGGGATTCAGACCTATTTGCTTGGAAAAATGGGCTCTAAGAAAACTTGCGAGAAAATACAATCGTTTAATCGTTCGTATTAAATAAACGTGATCACAGATAAACACTGTAGCCTCAAACAAGAATATATACGTAATTTGCTCTGAACCAGTCGGTTTATATTTTCTTTGATCTCGTGTCTTGTATTTTCTTGCGAAGGTGAGGGAAGTGTACATGGTTTAAACTCTTTGATGTGACTGATGCCGTATGAGCCCGTATCCCGCAAAATATATTAGTCAGAGATACTTATTTTACGTTAAAATGTTAAAATAAATCTTTCTTTACACTCCTCATAATTTAATATCTTCAAGGCCATCTAATCTTTGCTGTAGCATCTAGTTTTGTTGCTTGTGTTCTGCTGATTTTTTTAAATATCGTGCGTACCATTCTTCGCCTGCTAGCGGTTCATCGGCATAAAGGCATGCATCATAATCGCCTAAAATTTCGCTATCAACTGCTTCTAGAGTTCCGATTTTGTGACTAGTATCATTTCATTCATCCTCTATAATATATCCAGCAATATAATTGTATTCTGAGTCACATTGAGAACTATGAGTGCTTTCCGAATCCGACCTACTGTCTGACATGCTGGAAAATATATCAAATGTATAATGCGCGTCGAAATTAAGTTCCTTAAGCTACGTCACACCACGCTCGTCCCAGACTCTTGTTGATACGCGACAATTTTACGAAAATCGCTGTTTAGAGCCTCGTATCTCGCGAATAAAAATAGAAAACCGAAAAATGTTAAAGAACCTATTAACTAACTTTTTGTCCTCTACCAAATATCAAAAAAAAGTTTTTGTGACATAAGCACTTTAAATAGTCTAACGTTTAGCTATGCATAAATTAATTAAACCTCTTCCCTTAAATTAAACCCACGTGGGACATAACTATTCAGTTTCTCAATCCAAGAACTCTCCCTCTCAGTGGGGTTATTAACGTCCGTGACGTCAGTAACCTGCACTAAAAAATCACTTAGACCTGAATGTCCCTCCCCCCAAAAATGGGCATACAATTGTTGCCCACAAATATTTCTCTGCCCCCGCCCATATCTATTTAATGCACTCTTGCTACTTTTAAAAGCCATGTTGAGGGGCGGTCTTTCTGCATTAATCATCGCTTCGATTGTGACTCGGAGGGTATAGTATATTTGATTAGTTGTAAATTCTGTGGGTTGCAATATGTAGGGAATACCATAACACCGTTCAGATTGCGATTTAATAATCACAAGAGTGCATTAAATAGATATGGGCGGGGGCAGAGAAATATTTGTGGGCAACAATTGTATGCCCATTTTTGGGGGGAGGGACATTCAGGTCTAAGTGATTTTTTAGTGCAGGTTATTGACGTCACGGACGTTAATAACTCCACTGAGAGGGAGAGTTTTTGGATTGAGAAACTGAATAGTTATGTCCCACGTGGGCTTAATTTAAGGGAAGAGGTTTAATTAATTTATGCATAGCTAAACGTTAGACTATTTAAGCAAGAGACGGAGATGATGTAGCGTTATTCTGAAGAAGGGGCTTGTCCCCGAAACGTAAAAATATAATTTATTTACTTTGAAGATTTATGATTTTTTGATATTTATATATATATATATATATATATATATATATATATATATATATATACACATATATATATATATATATATATATATATATATATATATATATATATATATATATATATATATATATATATATATATATATATATATATATATATATATATATATATTAATTGGGTGTCCATTAGCAATAATGCAAAGCTCACTTTCCTCGCGGTTGTTTGAGCACTCTGGACACTGCACTCTTTGTTCCACATTCGTGAAGCATCAGAGGTGACTATTTTAAAACACTAGTTACTTTCATACTGCTCATCAGCATTGCAATGATGAGGCCCGAAGGGCCGAAACGATACCGTCTGTAGTTAGATATTGTTCTATGGCCTTTAGGTCATATTGAACGCTCTACAGGATGAACCATTGCCCCTTACGCATTGTGCGCACACTCAATGCTTGCAGATTGAGCACTCTGGCATGGTTTGATGTTCCACATTCATTAGGCATCAAAGGCAACTATTAGCACTACTTACTTTCTTCTATGGATTTATTGCCAAACTGCTAGTTTTTTACTTTTTAATTACTTGTAATTGTGGTTGTTTACATGTTCATAAAGATTTAATATGGTGTGAAATTTTTATACTTGCCCATTATACTGCAAGATTAATATTTGCATATATAAGTGCAAGCTAGGCTAGGTCTGATGAACCCAAAAGACATTCTATATTATTTTCTTCTATCTGTCTAATGCCAGACGATTTTAAGGGGGCGACTGCTCACTGCTGCCACGTATTGGCTTAATTACACTGTCTGCCAATGAAGTGAGCAGCCCCTAAGATATAATCAGCCCATTAAGCTACAATACATGTGCCAAGATGAACCCTACTTTCTTATTTTACTCTGTGAGACAAAATCCATAAGTTTTACTCATTAAGGGAAGAGTCTTGGGGTAAAATAGATAGCATTTTGCCATTGTCTGTTCAGAACTACAAACGCAGTGCTTATGTCATAGTTACATGGTAAGAACAAAAATTTTGGCCTCCAGAATGAGTGAGTTATGCACTGATGCAGTAGGCTGCCAGAATGAGTGAGTTATGCACTAATTCAGTAACCAGGTAAATTCAGATAAATTCATCCAGTCAAATTGTACAACGTTTCTAACGTTGAAAGTGGTGATGTCCGGTTGGTCTGTGAGAAATTATGATAAAATTTGCTAATAATTTGCGACTTGTTTACTTCAGCGGGCACCAATTAAAAATCAGGTTTAAACTTACTAGGTACGCGGAATATTGTGATTCTTTCCGCTGCAACTATTAATGGGAGAACATGATCGTCCACAGCTGTCATCTATAAAATTCAAACAGTCTGGAATGAGGATAAAAGAACGACGTCTTTGATTGTAAAACAATAATTGGTGGAGTACATCAATTTTGTTCTGCTCGCGAGGGATATAGTTGGAAAATAGTTGAAAAACATTGAGATTCGAGGGTAAAAACAAAACTATAACTATTTCCCGAGGGAACAAATAGCTATTAAGTGTTTTGTTATATAGCAACAAAAGAAAAATTAACAACATTCATGCAACAATTGTGTGTCATGACAAAAAGTCAAAAACTCTATAGTATAAACGAGTTTAAAATCAAAAGAAGCTAGCTACTTAAACGGTTTCAGCAGCATATCCTGTTGCCTGTTGTGTATATATTTTTTTCCTTTTACATTCTTTATTATTAATTAAAACACAAAGGAGCGGGCAGCAATTCTTCACTTATTGCCCGGGGGGGATACATTGCATTTATCTGACCAGAAATCAGCCAATCACGTTTAGTTTCAGCACTAGCTATATAACACAAGGTTAATCACATGTTGCATCTTGCACCCATTGCCAATATTCAATGATAACTTAAAATACATTTTGAACAATAAATTAAACGTACGGAAAAATTATTGTAAATGTTGTACAGCTTATCCTTAATAACTTACCTTTAACTTGTACCAACAATCATAATACACTTGCTGATTTTTATCAGTGCTTTCAGATGTTATAGCCTAAAGGAAAACACTCTAACTTTAAAATAGCGCCAATATTGAAAGACACAGGGACGTCGTGAAGCCATCGACGTTGGGGAGGGGGTGTCGTCATGTTTTGGCCAACTTTTCCTAGAATTTTGACCAAGTAGTGGAAATGTTTCCCGAAAATGTTTGTCGACAGGGGGAGAGTCAAAAAATTTTCCAGAGTAATATAAGCAAAGCTTGAAATATTTTTCAACCAAAATAAGCCATGCACTGAATGTTTTAAACAATTTTTAAAGACTTTTAAATTTTGTTATACGGTATATATTAACTGTAACGTTAACAAATTTGTAAATAATCTAATTACTATGTCTTATCTTCACTGTAAATTTGCACTTTTGTTGCAACTCCAACACTTATGAGTAGGTAACCCCCTCCCATATAGGTACGGAAGTAATTAGCATTCAAGCTAATGTATGTATGACGTCAACAGAGGAGTACGTTCGAGCGTTAGTACTTAGTGTACGCCCAAGAGGTCGCACTTAGTGTACGTCTGGGAGTTCGTACTTAGCGTGCGTACATTGTATTACGTCATGCTCAAACCTTTTACGAAATTGATTAAATGTGAGCAAACACAACTAATGAATAGGGGTAACGATCGTTTATTTTAAAATGTTTTTTCCCAACAAAATATGCGTTCTTCAAGGTCGAATAATGTAGGCAAAGTTTTGCCTATGGAATTTTGGAAACTGTGCAGCTTGTTAGAGACAATATATGCACAAACAGTTTCTTGCGAGGTTTATGAGCTTTCCAAAGATAAGTGTTGTGGTTGTAAACTAAATCGTTTTAGTCTGAGTGAGTGCCTTATGCTATCGCATGAGGAGAGATTGCAGATGTAAAATTTGGAAGCCATAAACGTGTTAACAATAAAGACGTGGTTTGGAATAAGTTTGTTGAGGTGACCAAAGTTTTAGAGCTTCAGTGGGATGAATACGTGCTTGAATATTGGAATCAATTGAGGAGGGACCCCATGTATGTTAAATCGATGATGAGTGTGGGGAACAGTGAGATGCTGAGTGTTTTAAACTAGCTTTCTAACCGAAAAGAGGATTGTCGTGATGACCCGCTTGAGACTGGGGCTATGGTCTTTTTTTCGATGCCCCTAGCGACAGAGGGCGACAGGCGAGCAATTTCGAAGTCATGAAGAGGATCATTATAACCCATATGTAGAATATTTGAGAAGTAAACTTTGAGATTCAATGATTCAGTGTAACTATGTTAATAAACGAGTTTCGTAAATTAGAGGGTTGTATTTAAAAGAACCGGTGTTTTGTGTTTGTCTTCATACTGCTGCAACCACATCGCAAAGGCTACAAAAGCATGCAGTGCCTTAGAAAGCTCTTTTTGATTGGGGGGGGGGGCTGAGAACGAGGGCCGAAGGCCTAAGGAAATTTTTAAATTGAGAGTCTCTGAAATGCCATTTCCTGGACTTTGGGGGAAGTTTCGACATAATTCTGATGGTCAGAAAACAGTATTTTAGTTTGTCGAAATTTACAATTTGCTTACAATTTAGTAGTACTAAATGAGCGAAGGCGTATTTAATTAACTATATATTTGAGAAGTTACAGGAAAGTATGGGTAATATGATTCTTTGCAGTTTCTCATGGATAATGTAGCCTCCTAAAATTAATCAATTGTCAGAATTTTAAAAAGGTATATTATCTAAATGTAAAGTCTGCATGATTTTGAAAAAAAATAATTATTAGGAGAAATTATTGGGAGGGCCGGGAAATTATTAGAAAATTATTGCTAAGTTGCGATTTGGAAGTAATAAATCGAAAAATATTTACCGATTTACGATTTGTTAAATATTATCCATGTAAGTGCCATGATTTCGTAAATCAGTATACAGGGTGTATCAAAAAAAGCGCAATCCTCAATTGAAATGTAAATTGCTAAACAAATAATAGACGAAAACATTAAAGTTTACATTCATTTTAAAGCGTAGCCATTCAGCTTTCTAACAGTGGGTTGTTTCTTAAATTTGACTCATTGGTTCGCGGCTAATAATACTTTACGTTATTGCGATTGGAGATTAAAAAAATTGAGATGGAATAACAAATCGTTCTCATGAAAATAACTGATTTTTTCCATTAAAACAAAAAAATGTTGCATTTTATTAAATGGATTGTAACAATAAGTATAATTACGGCTTTTCTTCCACTATTTTTAACTTAGTTTTAAACTTAAAATGCGATATAATGTTGGCTTGGACCATCTAAGCTGACTGACATCAACTTGCTATAATTTCTGTTTACCTTACATCGCAATTCGATGACACTCTGGCTTAGACACCAGAATGTTTTGACGATTTTTAGCATTCGTTTAGGATTTCGAACAACCTGGTCTCTTTTAAAATACTATTAATTTGTTCTTACGTGGTTTTCCACATGTAGTGACGACAACATTAAAGTTTAAAGAAGAAAATTCTAACATTTAAACCGACTAAACTATGACATAGTAAACTTGCATAATTAAACAGCAACTAAAAATGATAGGTTTTACTGAATCTTTTCCTGTGCAATTATTACTAGCATTGGAGACAAGGATAATAGTTTGTTTGAAAGAGAAAAGAACAGGCTTTGAAGTAAGCCTAAAAGCGTTTAACTGGAAATAGTATTTCGAAAGTTATTAAACACAAAAGATGAATTGCGTTTATTTTGATACACCCTGTATACTAATAATACAATTATATTATATTTTCTTTGTTTAACAACTAAAATTTTGCCATACTATTATTGCCGTAATTGTCCGAATGGCCAACCTGATTTTCAGAATATGTTAATTCTAAAAAAGTTGGGGGTTAACCCCCCCCCCCCAATACCCCCCTCGCTACAGCCCTGCAACTGATCTGGTTAGAAACCTGCGGGAACCAACTTGTCACGGATAACAAGTACGCGCGACAAGTGCGCTCGTGTGCGGCGGGCTTTAAATACAGTTTTTTTTAAACAGAACATTTTGTGCTTTGAGATAAGATGGCCAAGACCAATTTGGTCAGTTAATGTGTTCTTTATGCATAGTGCTTCAGCACAGTTGACATATATAGAGCTCAGCGGAAACATATAAATTATAGCATCTGATCAATGAGAATTTTGCGTGACGATTTGAGACGCACATATTCAAATTCATTAGCCATCGATGCAGGCTCTCATTTCACCTTGAGAGCCTGTTCGCAGGCTAGACATCGTTGGGATTCTTGACATGGATTTCAAATTGGAAAGAAATTTTTCTCTAAGGAGTTGGGAGTCATAAAGGTCGGAAACTATGAAGCCTCGTCGTTCTTTTTTGATATTGGCTTACCCTGCAACTAGCACAACGAGAAAACAAAAGAGCGTGTAACTTCGTCCAGAAAAAGTTACATAAACTCCCGTTTGGAGTGCCACGGGGCACTAAAGCATTTCAAATTTTGGACTTGCAGCCAATTGTAGAGAATTTCTACCGTGAAATATAGACATTACAAAAGGGATTTCCTGGCGAGTCACGTGCACCGTATTCCGGCCGTAAATTTGGAATGCTTCAATTGTCCCAAAGCTGCAAAACTATTTGATCAACTGATCTGGTTAGAAACCTGCGGGAACCATTTGGAAAGCAACGCTTATCAACATTGCGCAAAAGTCGAAGTCTACGCCTTTGCGATGTGGCTGCAGCAGTAAAGACAAACACAAAACAACGGTTCTTTTAAGAACCCTCAAATAAAAACGTAACTCGTTTATTAACATATTTACACTGAATCATTCAATTTTAAAGTTTACTTTTCAAATATTCTTCATATGCCTTATAATGATCCTCTTCATGACTTCTAAATTGCTCGCCTGTCGCCTTCACACTGTACCTATAGCTAGGGAGCATCGAAAAAAGACCATCGCCCAGGCTAGGCTCAAGCGGGTCATCACGACAATCCTCTTTCCAGTTAGAAAGCTAGTTTAAAATACTCAGCATCTCACTGTTCCCCACACTCATCATTGATTTAACATACATAGGGTCCCTCCTCAATTCATTTCAATATTCAAACTCGTATTCATCCCACTGAAGCTATAAAACTTTGGTCACCTCAACAAACTTATTCCAAACCACGACTTTATTGTTAACACGCTTTATGGCTTCCAAATCATACATCTGCAATTTCTCCTCATGCGATGACATAAGACACTCGCTCTGACTAAAACGATTTAGTTTACAACCGCAACACCTCTCTTTGAAAAGCTCATAAACCTCGCAAGAAACAGTTTGTGCAAATATTGTCTCTAACAAACTGCACAGTTTCCGAAAATTCATAGGCAAAACTTTGCCTACATTATTCGACCTTCAAGAACGCATATTTTGTTGGGAAAAAACATTTTAAAATAAACGGTCGTTACCCCTATTCATTAGTTGCGTTTACTCACATTTAATCAATTTCGTAAAAGATATAAGCATGACGTAACACAAATTAAACACCCGACCGATTTTTCATCGATTAACTCAGAATACGATTATAGCGTTTAAATCCAGTGCGCAAGCCAGGTTTGGTTTGCCGGAAAAGACACACACGCCCGAATTAGAAAATTTGTGTTCGAAAATTTTTTCATTATTCTACATTATAAATACCCAAAAAAGCCGTATATACCAAAAACGCGAAATTGGGAGCAATTTTAAATCTGTTTAGTTTTTTATACACCCTGTATTTTAATAAAGACGTATGAATGAAATTCGAATGAATGAACGAACGAACGAACGAACGAACGAACGAACGATCAGAACGAACGAACGAACGAACGAACGAACGAATGTCTTCGTCTTTTACGACAAATAACGACCAGTTCTTTTTCCCAAATATTTTCTTTTTTTTCACAAGTATCTTAAGATGTTCCAAAACCTTCCGTTGCTGTTTTTTTAATATTTCGTCTTCGATATTGTAAAACTGTTTCCTTTAAACTTGCAATTTACTGCAACCACGGCCGAAGGCGGCGTCATATTGTTTTGGTCATGTTTCCACATTGTGCATTCTTATTTCTATTGCACGGCGTCATAAGATTGAATAAGATTTTTATATTCAACGTTATTACGTCCCACCCTTAAATATCTTTTTATCATATTCAACGCTCTGGTGTCACTCAGATAAATATTATGTCAAAACTCCATATTTGCATGGTCAACTATTGTGAAGACATGACAATTTGACAGGTTGCTAATGTTTGCAAATCTGAAAGCATGAATCTTTATGATATAAATAATAACCATATATATATATATATATATATATATATATATATATATATATATATATATATATATATATATATATATATATATATATATGTATATATATATATATAGAAAGACACAAAAACTTAGCAAGCTTTGTTTGGCATATTTATTACTATACAGTTTCGTACCACGTAAATAACGTGGCACTCTTCAGATAAAATAGCCTATGTTTGACCTATAGCTTCTTAACGAACTTTTTAAATATGTACAGACGGTATAAAGGACGCTTATCTAATTACAAATCAATTAACACCTCAAGTAGTGTCACGAAAATATTAGTATCAAGTTATAAAGTTTTTAAGTAGAAATTTATTAGCGTGTCTACACGTGGAGATATATATATATATATCATCCCTCGAGCGATAAAACTGATATCACCTCATCCCTTATATGATAACCTATATATATATATATATATATATATATATATATATATATATATATATATATATATATATATATATATATATATATATATATATATATGTTATTTGAGAACTATTTCATTATTTGTAAACCGGACATTGCAACACTTAATCGTCGCAACGAACTTGCCTCCACGTGTAGATACGCTAATAAATTTCTACTTAAAAACTTTATAACTTGATACTAATATTTTCGTGACACTACTTGAGGTGTTAATTGATTTGTAATTAGATAAGCGTCCTTTATACCATCTGTACATATTTAAAAAGTTCGTTGAGAAGCTATAGGTCAAACATAGGCTATTTTATCTGAAGAGTGCCACGTTATTTACGTGGTACGAAACTGTATAGTAATAAATATGCCAAACAAAGCTTGCTAAGTTTTTGTGTCTTTCTATTATGCTCTGGTTATCCATTGAGCACTCTATCATTGGTTTTTATAACCCTACACAATCTATTTTATATATATATATATATATATATATATATATATATATATATATATATATATATATATATATTTAATCTTAAAAATGGTATATGTTGCTATAGATTAAATAAATATTGCTCTACAAATTTTTGTATTGAGCACTCTTTAATCTACTGCAATAACAAAACTTTGTTATATATATATATATATATATATATATATATATATATATATATATATATATATATATATATATATATATATATATATATATATATATATATATATATATATATACTATATATATATATATATATATATATATATATATATATATATATATATATATATATATATATATATATATATATATATATATATATATATATATATATATATATATATATATATATATATATATATATATGTTATTATTTATTTTCATGTTGCCAAAGAAACATGCTTTGAATGTACAATGTTTCCAACAACGAAACCTTCGTGCTGAAACAATATTTTTGAGTTTTAGATGTTCTGATCTGCCAAAAAAAGGGCAAAGGGTTGCTGCACCAGCATATATTTCCAGTAAATATCTAATTGTGATGGAATATCATCAAGGTAAACGATTGATATTAAAAGCTTGAGTAGTGCAATGTTCATTCATAAACAAACCAAATAATAGTCTTACTGGTGTGGCCACTAAAAGTCTACTAGTAACCCTGTACGACGGTTTTGACACAATATAGAAGTTCAGATTTGAACTTTCCACTTTCGCTATCATTAATTCTGCTCACTGACAGCTAGATGCGATTGGTAAATCAAATATATCAAACGCATCTGATTGGTTAATACCCGTAAAGGTAGCGGTAGTGGACGTCAAATCCAAATTTCTCTAATATATACTAGAACTACATCCATTCATCAACTTCTTGCAACAGATAAAGGATATCAGTTCCATATGAAGCATTTCATGACTAAAATAGTGGTGGTTGCCATCGTGGTAACATCGATTTCCAGTTATTTGGCTATTAATATGCTTGAATTTAATGCAAAATAATAGGGTAAGACGTTTCGAAACTTTGTCGTGAAGCTGGATAAACTGAAAAAGTTGTTTTGCTGAGAAATAGTTTGCTCGAAAATACGGTAAAAATATTTGCTTCGCAAGCACAAGCTTTCACAACATTTTGATCAAGCCACATTTGTTGTAGATAAAATACCATTTTGACACACATTAATTTAAAACACTAAACGCTGGATGAATTGTCCTAAATAAATAATTATAATAATCGTTGCAATTACAAATAAATGCCCAGCATGCATAAAACATATTATTGGGGTTCGAAATGACTTAATAATTTCGCAAATATCAATTAATTCGACAACACAAAGGATGTAGGGTATGGAATTTTGCATCTGAAATATTTACCACTTACTCAAACATAGCCAACTAAGACACCTAAATTATTAAATGCATCAGGTTCGTCTTCCACAAAACTCGTATTTACGTCTTTCAACCTCTATTGCACAGTCGACAGCCATTAATTAATGAAACTGCTGGCTTGTTTAAAATCGAAAAAAAACGTCTGGAACTTTTTACAACATTTAAATTCGCAAAAATATACTGTCGACAACAAAATACATATAAAATTAAAGCTTTCAAGCTTTGCAAAATGAAAAAAAAACAACGTTTTGACAGAGCTGGTACTCACGCATGAGCGTAACGTCGAAAATCGTCCATCATATAATGGAGGATGATTTTGCACCTCGTTCTGTTCGAGTGGAATTGATACCCTAGTCCAGGGCTTACGCCCAAACAACCTCGCACACAGGGTATTACCTTCGCTCACCCCCTGCTGCGGAAATAGAGAGTTTGGCAAATACAACGGCAACGGCAACATGGTCATCAACAATAGCATTGATCCTATTATTGACAAAGGCGAATGTAAATGACATGGTCTTAAGCGTTATGCAATGCCGTAGTTGTTGAACCTGGTACGTGAGCACGACTACGGCAACAGTTAATTCGTACGTTTGATATTATTTGAGGTGTTATATTTGATTTCAAGGACTATTTTTACTTTACGGACTAGTACTCCAAGTTAGGAAGATCCGGTGGTATGCTACCCCAATTTTTTTTAAATTCGCAACGCCTTTGCCGAATACGCTACCAGCAACCTCGCAGAAAAGTTACACAAAAAACATGCTCTGTATATATGACTGATAAGATTATAAGCTTTATATGAGAGTGGAGCTTTCCTGTCATTAGCTGCTAGTCATGTGCGGTCGTTGATGTGAAAGGTGAGTTGTTCTTTGCTTCCTACATCTATCGTTTTAGTTTTTAAGGCTCAGAATTTTTTTATATGTTGATTACCCATAAAAGAACTTTCTGACTTGTTTTTTTTTTGCGTTACGTCTTTAATAATGCAAGTTTTTCTGGCTGGGACTCTGCAGTACGTCCGACAGTTTAACATTTACAGGAATATGTTGAGATTATTCTTGTAAGGTATTATTGACTATTGTGTTGTAGGTTATTGCATCGTAATGGAGAGCAGATCGAGTAGTCGCATTAGTTATGACAGAGGCGATGTTGTGGGCATGTTGGCTGATCTTCCTGTTGATAATATTAATGGTAATTACAATTAGTTAGGATGAAGAATCTTCTGAATCCGATAACATTGTTGATGACGTCGACATTGACTATTGTCCACTTGAAATTGATGAAAATCCAGAAGAGGAGAATGGAGAATGGTGGGAGGGAGGGAGGGAGGAACTAGCACAAGATCTAAATGCAGAAAAAGGACATCTGCTGTCAAAGATTCCAAAACCGAAGCTATTTTCGCATAAGATGAATATACAGGGTGTATCAAAAAAAGTAAGACAATTTTGAAATTGCTCTCAATTCCACAATTCTGTTCATGAAATGTAATTTTTGCTATATATGGATTGCTTGAGTTCTTAAATTATGGAAAATATAAAAAAATTGAAAATAGTAAATTTTGCTATCCAGGGGGGTGGTCAACTTTTGCTCCCCTAAAAGTGGCTTGCGCACAGAAATGACAAACGGTATTCATTATTTGAGTTCATGTGTGAAAAGTTCGCTATTTGTTGCATTTATGATAAAATTTCGGCAGGATTTTACCAAGTACAAATCCTCCGAAAAGCCTATGAAAACGTTACATTTTTCTCTGTTGGTGCTGTTCTTGCTTCATTATGAATTCATTTTTACTCCCATGAGAGTTCCATGGAATTTCCATGGAATTTGTGCTTTCGAGTTGTTTGTGCTGAAACGCATTCTCTCGTATAATACTCCGTACACTTTGAAATGGCGATGCCACAATTTACCCCGCAGCAGAGAGCTTTTATGCATGGTATCAGAGTTCCTCCATAGCAACAACATAAACCTAGCTGGTTCGCCAAAGTTTCACGAACAAATATCCAGATGTACGATGCCCTTCACGTATTCGCACGTGAAGGGCATCGTACATCTGGATATTATTTCGTGAAACTTTGGCGAACCAAGTTTATGTCTGCTGCGGGGTAAATTGTGGCATCGCCATTTCAAAGTTTACGAGGTATTATACGAGAAAATGCGTTTCAGCACAAACAACTTGAAAGCACAAATTCCATGGAAATTCCATGGAACTCTCATGGGAGTAAAAATGAATTCATAATGAAGCAAGAACAGCACCAACAGAGAAAAATGTAACATTTTCATAGGCTTTTCGGAGGATTTGTACTCGGTAAAATCCTGCCGAAATTTTATCATAAATGCAACAAATAGCGAACTTTTCATACATGAACTCAAATAAAGAATACCGTTTGTTATTTCCGTGCGCAAGCCACTTTTAGGGGAGCAAAAGTTGACCACCCCCCTGGATAGCAAATTTTCTATTTTCAAAATTTTTCATATTTTCCATAATTTAAGAACTCAAATAATAACATATCAAATAATAAATTTCATGAACAGAATTGTGGAATTGAGAGCAATTTCAAAATTGTCTTACTTTTTTTGATACACCCTGTATAGGCAAATGAGATCATTTGTTCAGGAGTGACGGATAAATATTCATAGGTGTGCGATCATTGTGCGCACCCCGGTACAAATATGGTTAATGCCCTGTCACACTATGGCGTATCGTACTAGCGTATGCTATCGTATGAAAAATATGACTCATACGCCGGTATACGCTGGCATACGCTAGCTAGGGGTACGTTAGGCATAGGTTTTATTTTGGGAGTAGATTTTACTCCACTATTTTTACTCTCCCGAGCTGAGTAGTTTTAACTCCTATGGTGGAGTTAAAATAACTCCCTGAAATTAACAGTGTATATATATAATACTGAAGGCTCGTAGCTCACCTGCCTTACACTTCATGTAACACATAGTATATTGGTATAAAACATGGCTGCCATTTCGTATAATATATATATATATATATATATATATATATATATATATATATATATATATATATATATATATATATATAAAATATTGTGCTTTCAAAACTATACTGAAGGCTCGTAGCTCACCTGCCTTACACTTCATGTAACACATAGTATATTGGTATAAAACATGGCTGCCATTTCGTATTATATATATATATATATATATATATATATATATATATATATATATATATATATATATATATATATATATATATATATATATATATATATATACAAGTGGTAATATAGAGGCCGATCGGGCCGGATTTTCAGGGGGCCGCAGGGGGCCGCAAGGGGGCCGCACATTATATATGCAGGTAATTAAGGGGGCCGCACAAATGAGGGTGCGTAATGACGTCACTCATTAACATACGTCATAATTATATGCAATGACGTCACGCGGGCAGGTTTAAGCGCGATCGGGCGAAACTTGCTGACTACGCAGTTTTTAGCGTCTCTCCACGTTTATGATACAATTGAGGGATTAATTTAATGTTGGCTTACTATGAACTTTTATACAAGTATCTGTATAAAATCGACAAGCGTCCTGTAACAAACATCGTCTATATTTGTTCCACATCAGTCATGGCGTGTCTACACGGTAAAACCACATCTTACAATTTATTGGAAGGAATATTTGCGAATGCAGTCGCACAAGAAGTTGAAAGACTTTGTGTGGAATCATGTAATGGTTGTCAAGTCAGTCATCCTAGTCAAAGACAACATGACTGCCTCATGATGAACGAAAACGAACGATGGCAAATGTATGGTTTACAAGCGATCGAACGAGTGAATGGTAAGCGTATGGTTTGGAATGAATTCGCTGAGGCAATGAGGGTACTAAAACTGGCGGTTGATAGAGATGTACTCGAACATTTACAGCAACTGGAAAAAGATCCAGATTCTACGTTTGTCGATTCATTGATGGAACTACATCAGAACACTGAGAACCACGAACTACAATGTATACTGAACTATTTGTTTCATTGGAGATTAGAAGACCCACTCGAGTCCGTAGCTGAAGCGTTTTTCTCTTACCCACCGAGTTACATGTATTATGTGAAGGCGACGGGTGAACGATTTAGAAGTTTTGAGGCAGATCATAAGAAAGCTTATCAAGAACTCATGGAGAAAAAACTTATAGAACAGTTTAACAAATAGTTTTAGTTGTAATATTTTTGACACTATCGTCTGTTATTTGTATCAATAAACATGCTTTAAAACTTTACAAACGTTGCGTTGTTATGCGTTGCTAAGTCATTAGGAGGCGTGTAGGTAATTAAGGGGCTTAAGGCAATACGAATTTGCATAACTAAGTGTATCCCGATGGATAGATAGGGATTATTTTTAACGCAGGTGTATACCTTAAAATCAGGCGCGTGGCTTTGCGGGTGCATGCATATATTAACGTACAACATATTTGTACACTAATCAGGCAGGCGGATCGCGCGGGCGGAAAGAGCGGACTTTGCCGGCAAAAATTACACAATATTTCAGTTTTTAAACACATTTATTTCTTCAAAACGTTTTACAAAATCATGCTTCTAATATATATCGTCACTTGTTTCAGGGGTTTCGCTATCAGATTCTTCATCATAGCTGCTTTCATCATCGTGGCTACTTTCATCTTCCGTAATCCATTTGATATGTCTTGGGACTGTTATATGAGAACACAGTTTTAACCTCTTTGTAGTTGATAAATTACTTCGTTGGCCTTGCCTTCTCTTGCTTCCGCGTCCTGCTTGTTGTAGTAGGACTTTTGCTCCTTGTTTGGCAAAGTCTTTAACAACGTCACCTCCGTGAGTCTTTACAGATTCTCTTACATTTTTTCCTTGGAGTACATCTTGACCCACTTCTGTGGCTGCTTGTAATGCTCTTCTGCCAACAACTTTAGCACCTTGTTTGAATAGAGGAATAGCATATCTCGCAAGGCTCTTGAAAATACCTCCGATCCCGTATCCTCTTTGAAAACGTGCACCATTAAACCCAGCGATGTTTCCGCCACGCTGCTGTCTCAAGAAATGGTCTCTCAGTAGTTTTTCGTCTACAACAAGTGTACCTCTCGGCATGTTGATGTGTTCAGTTCAACTTCACCCCGTCAACTAATCCAATATCACTTGGGTCGCCTATTTTATGGTTAAAAGATTGTCTTTTATCCGTTCTGATATCTATAATTTCGCCCCGACGACAATGTGGACAGCTGTCGATTACATGCGTAAAATCTCCTTTGGACACTTGAAAATCACAGATCATACAGCGACAGCTTTTACAATTCGGATAAAAATCTGTCCATGTGCATACGGGGCACGTACTCAAATGGGAGATGTATATATCTTTGTTGTAACTGTTACAAGTTGCGTCAGCATCAGATTGTGTATCCTGATGGGACCACTTGTGGGCTAACACAGAAAGGACATGTCCATTTACGATTAGACTTTTATCAATTTCCAATTCTGCAAGACCTTTTATAAGAATGCTCAATCCAGTTGGTTCGGGAATATCTGGATGATAAGGCGTCACGCAATATTTCAGAAGGTCTACAATGTCAGTGTCTCGTATATTATGGCCTCTGTAAACGATTTCTCCTTTTCCATTCCAGTTCAAAATCCCCGTAGAGGTTAAAATAGAATGAAGGATTTCTTCGGCTCCGTGTTCATCATCAACGTCAAGATATTTGAGAATGTCTTCAAGTCTCCACTGTTCGGGAGATGCTCGTTTGTCACTATCCATGATTGGAATGAGGAGATGCCCTTCATGCTTATTATTTTATACTAATTCTGCAAGGCCTTCTAAAAGTGGTCCAAGTACCAATCCCAGAAAGCCGCTTCCCCGCTGAACAAGAATTTCCTTTTTCGTCTTAAAATTTCTATCTCTGTCTGCTAAATCAGCTAGATCTTGTTCGAAAGGTCTGAGTTTGTCCTTTGTTTCTTTAGAGTATGTGAAATTTTCTATACAATGACACAAGCATCGAATTTGCTCAGCTGATGTAGAATTAAGAAGAGCTTGCTGTTGAGCTGGATGAGAAGTACATAAGAGTTCTACAAATGGTCTGTGTTTCATATAACTGCTAGTCATCTCTGTTCGGCGGTCAGCAACGGAATGAAGATTTAGTTGGAAATAACACATATATAAGGATCGGCTCGCCCTCTATAGATTAGGTCAGGACTATAGTCTTTCATAGTCAGGATTATAGTCTTTCATAGTCATTACTATAGTCTTTCATAGTCAGGACTATAGTCTTTCATAGTCAGGACTATAGTCTTTCATAGTCAGGACTATAGTCTTTCATAGTCA
Organism: Paramuricea clavata; assembly: GCA_902702795.2. Taxonomy (NCBI): domain Eukaryota; kingdom Metazoa; phylum Cnidaria; class Anthozoa; order Malacalcyonacea; family Plexauridae; genus Paramuricea; species Paramuricea clavata. The sequence continues at coordinate 25,009 of CACRXK020002757.1, forward strand.
GGACTATAGTCTTTCATAGTCTTTACTATAGTCTTTCATAGTCAGGACTATAGTCTTTCATAGTCAGGACTATAGTCTTTCATAGTTAGGACTATAGTCTTTCATAGTCAGAACTATAGTCTTTCATAGGACTATAGTCTTTCATAGTCAGGACTATAGTCTTTCATAGTCAGGACTATAGTCTTTCATAGTCATGACTATAGTCTTTCATAGTCAGGACTATAGTCTTTCATAGTCAGGACTATAGTCTTTCATAGTCAGGACTATAGTCTTTCATAGTCAGGACTATAGTCTTTCATAGTTAGGACTATAGTCTTTCATAGTCAGGACTATAGTCTTTCATAGTCAGGACTATAGTCTTTCATAGTCAGGACTATAGTCTTTCATAGTCAGGACTATAGTCTTTCATAGTCAGGACTATAGTCTTTCATAGTCAGGACTATAGTCTTTCATAGTCACGACTATGGTCTTTCATAGTCAGGACTATAGTCTTTCATAGTCTTTACAATAGTCTTCATAGACGCGACAATAACCAACGGGATAAATACACCTCTTCACTCTTGCTTTAAATCATTTTACACTGACTCTTGAGAAGTAAACATGTCTTATGAATGCGACATCTGCGGTAAAACGTTTGCAAATGCGAGTAATCTCCTTCGCCACAAGAAGGTTGTCCATGCATATGGATCTCGTAATCTTGGGCAGCAAACTCTCACGGTGAATGGGGTTACAGTCATGCAGCATCCCTTTACATGCATCGTTGCAGGATGTACCCAAAGCGGCAAAACCGTATGGGTGAAATCTCTCTTGGAGAATGCTCAAACGACTATAAGTCCTACTCCTCAACGTATCATTTGGTGTTATGGTTAATGGCAACCGTCCTATTTTGATATGATGAGGATAATGCCTGGAATCGAGTTTAATGAAGGCATCCCCGACGATATCGACAATGCGGATTACTTGGACGTATCGCAACGGAATTTGATCGTATTGGATGATCTTATGGCTCAATCTGGCAAAGATAAACGTATTTCCGATCTTTTTACGAAAGGAAGTCATCATCGAAATTTGTCTGTCATCTATATTGTCCAAAATATATTTCATCAGGGCAAAGAAATGAGAAATATTAGTCTAAACGCGCATTATATCGTATTGTTCAAGTCACCAAGAGATAAACAACAAATTTCTATACTTGAAGGCAAATAAATCCCGGCAAAGTACAGGAGTTTATGAGGAGTTATGAAGATGCTACGAGCCGGCCTCACGGATATTTGATGTTGGATTTAAAGCCGACAACGAGTGACCAAGATCGACTCAAGACAAACGTACTTCCCGGCGAGATTGCAAAGTTTTTACACAAACAGTCGTATCGTCAACCACCACTTGCAAACGCAATGTATGATGCCGAACAGAGAATGAAAGAAATCATGGATGCACCACAGCTTAGCGCAGTGGAAAAAAGCAAATTATACTCTGATCAACTAAATCGGTTTTTGACATTCAAAAATAAGATGGATGTTCCGACTCAAGCTCCTGTTCAGACAACTCCATTCGTGCCTGCAGAGATGCCACAACCCAATGAATCTGTCGAGATAGCACCACCAGTGCCTGCTACCCCTAAACCTAATTTCCTTACACCACCACCAACAGAAGAGGAACGGCCAAAACTCAAGCGCAACTTTTTCCACAATTGGGTAGACTCTACAGATTGGAGGCCCCAAGATTTGGCAATGATGACCCCTGAACAAAGAGAAGGTTACGAACAAAGATTACTTCGCGAGAGGCCGAAATATATTCCAATGAAGAATGAAGATGTTGCAAGGTTATCCCCAGAAGATAGACAAGAATATGAAAACTCTTTAAAAATAACAAAAACTCCTAGACGTTATGCTCTTAGAAGTAGACCGTACTAAATTTTGTAAAACGTTTTGAAGAAATAAATTTAAAAACTGAAATATTGTGTAAATTTTTGCCGGCAAAGCCCGCTCTTTCCGCCAGCGCGAAAAGATCCGTGTACAAATATGTTGTAAGTTAATATATGTATGCACCCGCAAAGCCACGCGCCTGATTTTAAGGTATACACCTGCGTTAAAAATAATCCCTATCTATCCATCGGGATACACTTAGTTATGCAAATTCGTATTGCCTTAATCCCCTTAATTACCTACACGCCTCCTAATGACTTAGCAACGTATAACAACGCAACATTTGCAAAGTATAAAACATGTTTATTGATACAAATAACAGACGATAGTGTCAAAAAATATTACAACTAAAACTATTTGTTAAACTGTTCTATAAGTTTTTTCTCCATGAGTTCTTGATAAGCTTTCTTATGATCTACCTCAAAACTTCTAAATCGTTCACCCGTCGCCTTCACATAATACATGTAACTCGGTGGGTAAGAGAAAAACGCTTCAGCTACGGACTCGAGTGCGTCTTCTAATCTCCAATGAAACAAATAGTTCAGTATACATTGTAGTTCGTGGTTCTCAGTGTTCTGATGTAGTTTCATCAATGAATCGACAAACGTAGAATCTGGATCTTTTTCCAGTTGCTGTAAATGTTCGAGTACATCTCTATCAACCGCCAGGTTTAGTACCCTCATTGCCTCAGCGAATTCATTCCAAACCATACGCTTACCATTCACTCGTTCGATCGCTTGTAAACCATACATTTGCCATCGTTCGTTTTCGTTCATCATGAGGCAGTCATGTTGTCTTTGACTAGGATGACTGACTTGACAACCATTACAGGATTCCACCCAAAGTCTTTCAACTTCTTGTGCGACTGCATTCGCAAATATTCCTTCCAATAAATTGTAAGATGTGGTTTTACCGTGTAGACACGCCATGACTGATGTGGAACAAATATAGACGATGTTTGTTACAGGACGCTTGTCGATTTTATACAGATACTTGTATAAAAGTTCATAGTAAGCCAACATTAATCCCTCAATTGTATCATAGACGTGGAGAGACGCTAAAAAATGCGTAGTCAGCAAGTTTCGCCCGATCGCGCTTAAACCTGCCCGCGTGACGTCATTGCATATAATTATGACGTATGTTAATGAGTGACGTCATTACTCCTCCTCAATTGTACGAGTATTAATTATAAATGAGGTGGTGGACACCCACCACCTCAAACTCCACCACCTCAAACTCCACCACCTCACACCACCTCATCCACCACCTCAAAAATCCGGATCGATCGGTACCTATATTACTACTAACGAAGCATGCCGTTTTGAACGTTTCATGGCAAGATGCGAATCGAAAGGGAAACGGGCCTTTTATTTTAAAACGGGCCTTTTAAAGCCTGTGTACGACCTTGTATAATTTAGCTTCAAACTTCCGCTTGAACGTAGCGTTCCAGTTATTTTTAGTTCAATGAGCGAAGTCTAAAGTTCATCAAATATCGTGGGCGCATGGCTCACCGTTCATGGTTCATGGGTGGTCATCCTCACTGATCTCAAAATATGTAGCGAACTGTCGTCAATAGTGAACACTGACTGGTCAAATTTGCAATTTGCATTGTAACGACTGCATTGACGACAGCAAAATAACAAACATTTCTTGCAAGTTGTATTTTTGCAAGATTTTGTAAATTTCAAAACCTTTCTGAGAGCCAAAAACGTCTAAAAACGTCTAAAAGAATAGAGCAAAGTCGCCGACGTTAATGAAGGTAAGTTTGTTTTAAATATTGATGTAATGCATGAGTCAATTCCAGGAGTAACCATCCCCCCCCCCGGGAACATACCCAGGCATTTGATTTGATTGGTTATGATAGTGTAAATGCCCGGGTGCCGGGACACAACTTGAAGACTAATGCACGGCCCCTGGGCAAGCTGAGAGTGGAAAATGCCCCACCCCGGGGACGATTTTACAGTCGATTTCACGAAACTTTGACCACAAATGTTCCGAACTTCGTTGCGAAGTTCGTAAGTTCGTTGCGAAGTTCGGAAGCTCATATTGGAATTCACAAGCCAATTTGTAAACAAAGTCCCTGATTGGTCCGTGAAGTAAAAGAAGCCAATCAAATGCGTAGTTTACGAACTGGTTTGTGAATCTCATTATGAACTTTTGAACTTCGCAACAATCTTGTGAACTTCGCAACGAAGTTCGGAAAATTTGTGGTCAAAGTTTCGTGAAATCGACTGTAAACGTTAATTAAACTTTTAATGGCATATAATCATAGTCATTTAATAACATTATAGTTAGTAAATAAGTGATAATTCGTGCATGTGACAACCTCATAGTAATAACTATGCTTTCGCGCTTCGAGGTCAAAGTTTGGCGGTTTTCCCTAGACAACCTTAATTGAATTAGCTGTATATAAGAACTCATAGATCAATATTTCAATGAGTGTAATTAAAGTATATAGCACTTTATCATGATGCACCTTACTTGTTCTTTCCATATTTGGTTGCAAACTCTGTTATTTCAGATTCTTCTTGATATCCCTTTGCAGTCTTATAATACTCCATGCTGTGGTCGACAGGGAAATCCACAGGCAAAAATTCTTTCTTTTCCTCAGCATCATAAATATATTTTAATTTTTGGAATTTAAACCATATCACCTCTTCACCTGTTTCGGAAGTCTGCAAGAAAAAAAACCTTCTGGGGCTAGTTGTACGAAGGCCGAATACCGCTATCTGTTGGATTACCTGGATATTATTATTAGGAAAAAAGAGAGGCTACTGATGATAAATTCTTATGTAGGCAATATTTGTCCTTTCCCACTAGTGATCAGAAACGTAAACATGTCCACAACACCAGATTAGATTCATGGTGGGGCCATCCAATATGGCCACCATTGGCTTCACTTATGCACAGCAGATGCGCTATCCAGTCTTATTCCAGATCAGTGTTACAGACAGTATAAGATATTCCCTTCATTCCAAAAATTGTTCGTTGGTTAGGAAATTTGTGAATTTACAATTAAAATTAAAAATCAAACGCAGTCACAACAACGATATTTTACTAGTAATTTTTCGCAAGCATTTGAAGAGTTTCATCATTTAAGGAGGCTCCATACAGTTTCCAAAATATGTGAGTGTTTTAAACTAAAACCTATTTAATTGATTTAAATCTAAAAAAACAATTTTTTTGCACAAGCCGATGTTTCCTCTTATATAAAAGAGTAATTTTAACCCACAATCGCTACTCTTTACGTTACCATGACAACATGACGTCGTCATCTATATGGCCTATATCAACCAAAAAAGCCGTCTTAGCGGACAAATAACCACGGTGACCTACCTTTTTTATTGCAGAAAATACATTGTTATGAAGTTTTGAATCTTTTTTGAAAGTTATTTGAAAATCGCCAGTGTAGTTTTCGAGAAACTAAATTTCAGCCTTTTGAGAGGCTAAAATGCAATCTTTAAGGCTGAAATTCAGTTTCTCGAAAACTACACTGGCGATTTTCAAATAACTTTCAAAAAAGATTCAAAACTTTATAACAATGTAATTTCTGCAATAAAAAAAGGTAGGTCATCGTGGTTATTTGTCCGCTAAGACGGCTTTTTTGGTTAATATAAGCCATATAGATGGTGACGTCATGTTGTCATGGTAACGTGAAGAGTAGCGATTGTGGGTTAAAATTACTCTTTTATATAAGAGGAAGTAAGTTTTGCTTATATATGGCTGTAAATATGGCGTCAATTTTAAAGAATCATTGATATTTGCATTTAAAAAGGTAGCTAACTCTATAAACTAGAGAATAAAGCTAAAACAAAGTAATTTTGAGAGGAACGCCAAAAAGATTTTAGGTTTTGAACACTTTTCATTGCAAATACGTGACATTGAAAAAAATTGCCTCTTAAACAATTTATTCTGTTTTCTATATAAAGCGGAGCAGCATGCTTTCATGTCTGGTGTTAAGATACTGTAGTCACCACTCACAAACTGGAACGATAACATGGCGGCCATCTTTGAAACCACTCATGAAGCCCGCCATGTACGTATGGAGCGGAAAATACGCCACCGAAAAGACGTCTGTTTTTGAGCACTAACTAGCTGTATTTCAACAAGGAAAATTACCTGAAATTTAATACAAAACATGCATGTTTCCAGAACGTAGAGCAGTTTTAAAGTTATTTTTTCAGGAGTCAAAGTGCGAAGTTTTTTTCGGCACGTTCAAATTTGTGTAATATTTTAAATATCAAGCTGTTATCCAGGAAGTTTTTGCTGTTAGTGAATGTCAAATACTTAGAACTATTCATGAATTTAGGAAACCAGGTTTCAATGTTTAAAATTGAAGCCTTTTGATAAAAAAGTACTTCTTCTTGCTGATTTTCACTTGCAAAAACAAACTTTTGACTGAATTTCCCGCTACTCGAAACTCTCCCTAGTCCTTTTGAAAGTCGATTTATTGCTCGCTGAGCCTCGCGAGAAGCGCCATCTTGGCTTCAGGCAAGTATGGACATGTTTACCTAGGGCCGGTTGTATAAAAACGTAATTAGCGCTAACTGTAGTTAGCGTTAATCACTCTAGTTAAATCCTTAACTGTAATAACGAAACAGAACGTAGTTAGTTGGATAGTTAACTAATCACGTAGTTAACTGTGCGCGAGGCTTGCGTAGCAGTGATTAACGACCGCTGACACGCATTTTTTACATGATTGTGGACTCGTATTATGAAAATAGTACAGCTGCAGTTAGCGCTAACTACGTTTTTTATACAACCGGCCCCTGCAGTTAGCATTCCAGTGTTATTCAGTTCACTGATTGGGCCACAGTAAAGTGTCTGTATTTGTCTGTATAATGGAGGTGTCTATAAGGACATGCACATTACATATACATTTTTACTAGCTTGGATATGGTAACACCAACCTAACTACTTTTGAATTTCTTCGGGAACCACAGAAAGGAGAAACATACAATGCCTTTCAAGTAACAGACTATATACGTTGGGCAAAATATCAACACAAAGAAATTTTATATTTTGGATTACAATAGCAAGGATTTCTGCATAATACATGTTGACTCATGTTACATATAATATTTCAGTTCAGAATTGTTTGCAGAAGTTTCTGAAAATTCTTGACAACTGTTGTTTTTCAAAAAATGTCATCACTCCGATGGAATTACCCAAATGCATTATTAGGGAGGGTTGCAAACAAATTTTAGACTAATTCAACTTACTGTACCTTAGAGTGATGCAACCTGACAAGTTCTGGAGATCCGTTGTTAGGTGTTGGCACAACTTTAACTACATCAGCTTCATTGGGACCATTAGCCTTAAAAGATGAAGACACAATACAGTATAACTCTCTGCTAACTCTTCTATAACCAAGGAAATTAAACAAAAACGTTTCAGATATCAGGGGTTCAAGATAACCAAATCAGTGTTAAATTACAAAAAAAATGGTCAGGGCTAAATGGCTAATCCAATGATGCATTGATACAATTTTTATTTGTGAAATATAGAGTAAAAACCTGCAATGTAGCAAGGGTGGAAAAAGTATCGGACCACAGGACCATTGTTCCCAGAAAAAGTTTTGAGTTCCCAGAAAATATTTCCCCAAGAAAGAAAGAGATTATTGCTATAGGGGGGTGTGGAGGTGTGTAACACGCTCCCTAATAATTCAAACGTTGGTCAAAGTTGGTCAAAATGGAACTGATATTTGCTTAAAATTGAAGGTAAAACTCGGGAAAATTTGGTCAAAGTTTGGGATAAAAGAAGGTCGAAGTTGCTCAAAGTTATGAAATGGTTCGCAATTTTAACAATTTTAAAGGTTTTGTTATGTTTGCGGTGAAAAAATTGGAAGGCTTGCTTATCTTGGTCAAAAAATTTTGAATATGCATATGTTAGTCAGGAAAAATTTTTTCGACTATGCTCATTTTAGTCCGGAAAATTTTTTGACCTCCCCCCTCCCCCCGGCGACAACATTTTCAGTTTGTTGACGAGCGTTATGATGCAAAATGCTGCCAAAATTAGTCCTATCAATTTTCGGGTAACATCCAGTGTTTAGGTTCCCTGATTTTCTGTGCAAAAATTCTTCGTTTCTTTCCTCAACGAGAAATCGGTGACCAGGGAACCGGTGACCTGCAATGAATCGCGGGCTTTTGTCTTGTTTATTACTACTGATATAGTGTTTTTTGAATTTTGAAACTTAGCATACTAACTCATATGTTTCTGGGGGTCCTACTAAAGAATGCCCGGGAATGCCCGGGAACGCCCGGGGAGGTTCGTTGAATGCCCGGGAGTTGCGAAAGAATGCCCGGGGAAAATTAAGTTCATAATTACGTTAGTTTATACTAATAAAATCACTTAGTTTATGAAAGATTAAATAATAATTCTTGTAATATATGGCATTGCAAAGTACTGTTCACGGAATGTCCGGCTGTCACAAAAGAATGCCCGGGAGTCGAAAATGAATGCCCGGGGTAAAATTACGCAAGTAATTACGATAGTTAATGATAACATTAACAAGTCTTTTATTCAGTTTAATGAAAGTTTCTTGTGATATATGGCATTGCAAAAGCCAAAAACTATTCACAGGCATGCCTGGGGAAAATTACGTACCGCCATGCAATGTCTTTTTCAAATCTGACTCAGAATATGTCACTATCAGTGAAATATATTTTTGGTAGTATAAAAAGATGTTTCTTCATCACATTATCACCACAAATTATTTATTTGGCTTTGTAATGCTAAGAGTGTCAAAAATGTTGTATTTTGTTCTGTTAATATTGTATTATATTTGTGATGATAAGTGCCTAAAGCACAGAATAACCTAAAGCCTTTATAATGTCGTATATATAATGTGATGAAGAAACACGTCTTTTTACACTACCGAAAATATATTTCACTGATAGTGATATATTCTGAGTAGATTTGAAAAAGACATTGGCGGTACGTAATTTCCCCCAGGCATGCTTGTGAATAGTTTTTGCAATGCCATATATCACAAGAAACTTTCATTAAACTGAATAAAAGACTTGTTAATGTTATCATTAACTATCGTAATTACTTGCGTAATTTTACCCCGGGCATTCATTTTCGACTCCCGGGCATTCTTTTGTGACAGCCGGATATTCCGTGAACAGTACTTTGCAATGCCATATATTACAAGAATTATTTAATCTTTCATAAACTAAGTGATTTTATTAGTATAAACTAACGTAATTATGAACTTAATTTTCCCCGGGCATTCTTTCGCAACTCCCGGGCATTCCCGGGCATTCAACATACCTCCCCGGGCGTTCCCGGGCATTCTTTAGTAGGACCGGTTTCTGGCATATTACCTGCAAAAAAGTTGAACTCTATTTGGGGAACTTCGCAGTAAGATCAATAGATCTAAATAAAATTATATAATATTTCAACTGAACTTTTGGAATTGGACTTAAAAAGGAATGAATTTAACATTGCTAATGCTTATAAACATCAGTGGTGTGGATAGCCATGCCAGGGCAGACCATTTATTTGCATGATATTTTAAAAAGGCCGCATTGGCACGCTTAGCATCAGCTACAAAGGTTAGAACAGTTCACTTTGAAAACTGTACAGCTCTATAATAACCGTTGTGAAATCCCTATATCTCCAAGGAGTCCAAGTCGCAAACTTTCAAGAATTTTAAAATGTCTTTACACAGACTATAAGAATCAAGCAGGTAATATACTACAAACAATAGAGTATGTTAGGTTTAAAAATTCAAAGAAACCTCAAAGTAAACATACCAAAGCTTAGACCAATTGACAATAATTGGTCATCTGGGGAAGTAATATAAAAATTTGACATGACTATTTGTCTATGATCAATGACAATAATCATATGATATAGTTTGCTGCCAATGTGATATGGTCTCTCTACAGTATGTATGGTAGCTGGCCTCCCATAAATATACATAATATAAAGGCCTAAAAAAATAGTGTGTTCCAGTTCCCGACTGACCCTATTTTTTTCAGCCGACCCTATTATTTTTTCAACGCAATTGACAGTGCGACTCTATTTTCTCCGGGTGGTAGCGGGCTGCTCACAGCCTCATACAGCATGCCAAAATGGCGTCTGTTGTCGCACTAATCATTGAACCAAATTGCCTAAATTTGTCCATGAAATATGCATCTCTAGTTAATATTGATGTTGGGACTCTACTGAAAATCGCCCAGCAAAAAACCGCCAAAACCATGAAAAAAATATTCTCCCTACAAGCTACCTAAAAATATTTTTCCTACCTACCCTAACTTTTTCATGATATGAAACCGGAATCACAGGTATTTTTTTCAGGCCAAAGTGTTATTCAAGTGGTTTAGATAATGCAAAAAAAAAACGAACAGACGCTGTAGTTTGTAAATTTGAGCAAAAATCAAACACTCAGACGCTGTATAATTTCTAAATTTAAAGTATATAAACAGATGGAACCCATTGGGCAATTCCCGCTATAGACTGAATTTTGATCTAGGCAAGAAGAAGAAAATCCATCACTCAGCTAGAAAGAGCATGTTAAAATTAGTAAAATTGCAAAGTTTGACCATGAAATATTGTAAAATGAGGAAAATATAGCCCTGCAAAATTTGCAAATTTTGTATTAATTTGTATTACACATGGCAAATGCACCACATTTGGGCCAAAAAGTGGTGCGAATTCCTGTGCATAATACAAATTAATACAAAATTTGCAAATTTCGTAGGGTTTCTATATTTTCCTCATTTGACAACTTTTCGCAACCAAACTTTGCAATGTTACTAATTTTAACATGCTCTTTCTAGCTGTGATGGATTTTGTTCTTCTTGCCTAGATCAAAATTTAGTCTATTGCTGGAATTGCCCATTGCTTCAACATTTTCACGCTGAGGCAAACTAGGCGTAAAAAAAAATACCTGTGGTTCCGGTTTCATATTGCGAAAAAATTAGGGACGGTAGGTCGGAAATAAACTTTTTTTTTAATATTTTTTTTTCATGGCTTTGGCGGTTTTTTGCTGGGCGATTTGCAGTAGAGTCCCGACATCAATATTAACTAGAGATGCGTATTTCCTATGGACGAATTTAGGCAATTTGGTTCAATAATTAGTGTGACAACAGACGCCATTTTAACCCGAAAAGCATGATCGCAGGTTAACACCATTTTGGCACGCTGTATGAACAGCCCGCAATCACCTTGGGAAAATAGGGTCACACGGTCAATTGCGTTGAAAAAATAATAGGGTCGGCAGAAAAAAATAGGGTCGGTCGGGAACCGGAACCACAGGTATTTTTTTATGCCCTATGAAAATTCTAACTTGCCTCAGCAATTGCAGAGTACCGAGGCAAATTTCGAGGGTTGATCATGTATACTAGCAGCAGCCGCAACCAGTGTGGAAAGTTTGTATCATGCAGCCAATATCTCACGAGGTTGTACAATTTTGATGCCTTCTACATATTTACTATTAAATTTTCGAACCTTGGCTGCACAATTTCCAAACTTTCCAGTCAGGGCCACGACCATCGAGTGCAAAGTCTGGGAAAATATCAGTTCAACAAAAGAGGAATAAAGGAGAACAAAGTATCAAACAGGCAAGTAAATTTCATCCAATAATGGAAAGTTGGGCACTTTAACAGGAGATCTCCTGCAGCAGGCAAAGGTCAAAAACTGCTGATGCAGCAAAATGTTGCGGCAGAAAAACTGTAAAATTGACCGTGCGGCAGAAATAGTTTAGAAAATACCTGCGGCACAATTTGGGTGACACGTCAGTGGTGTGTTGTATCAACACATTTTAAGATGTATTAATTATTCGACAAAAAAGCTGTGTTGATTGTAATAGCACATCTTTTTTTAAGAGTGAAGGCTTCAATGTTTACTGTTTAGTGGTCAGCAGTATTGCGTGGTCATTTGAATTTTTTACCTGCGGCAGCATATTATTGGCATTGCGGCAGGATAGAATGCATGGTCTTGTCAACTGCGGAAGTCTCCTGCACAGGGTCTTAGCCAGCCTACCGTCCAGCCGTCTTTTGGACGGCCATTTTCAAATTTGGACGGCCTTCTAAAAAAGACGGCTTTTGGACGGTAAACATAAACATTGCTCACTTGCAAGCTGCCAAATCTGTCAAACCAAAGATTCCCTAGGCCTAGCTGTCAAAAACTGTAGAATATAACTATATAAGATAATTAGTTGCTTTTTGTTGTTTTTTGGTTGTGTTCTTCATTCACACTATAGCTTATCAAAGCTACAGTACAAGTACTGTATTTATAGCATGAAAGTGAAAACATAATATCAATCATAAGATTAATATATTGGCAGATTTACTTAAACTGTACTACTGTAGTCAGTGTAGTGAGTAGTCACATAATCTGAATGATTGAATATAATTTAGTTTTTTGAGCGATTCTCAAGTGCGGTCACCAATTACTCTCAGCATTCGGAAATAATCACATTGAATTAATGGTGCATGAAGTGGTGCCATGGTTCCATATGGCAAAATATGGGTGTCATAAATGAAATTTCAAATTTGGACACCCAAGTTGCAAATCCTGGTTAAGACCCTGCTCCTGCTGCAGCCAAAGCATACTTTCCACTATGGAATTTCATTTAAATGACAAATTTTTACTATATTAAGGGGCCACGTCCATATTCATGTTGCCACGCATAACGTCGAATCGACATTATGGGTGGGTTCTTACGTCAACTCCTCGACGTTATCTCGTGGCAGTTTGACTATTTTTATCCGAACAGACCGAAGTTTAAATATTTAATGTTTGTCGTGCAACTTTTGCCAGTATTATATTAGGTCAAAGTATTGAAGGTCGAAGTATTGAAGCGACATTTTCTTCGTGTCAAATACCGGTCAAATTGTGTTTGCGAATCGCGACATTTTTCTGCGATAAAACTTCTCATATTTTATAATAAAGAGCCTACATTAATTGGCGCCAACGAAGGCAAGTGCAACAGTCAATAACTTTGAACTGAAGCCTCGGCATTTTAATGCATTTCTGATACAAACTGGATTGATTATATACCATATTTCTGTTGCCAATTTGATTTTGAGCTCTTTTAGCGGTCAAAATACGACAGGGTTAACGATCAACGTTGTCTGAGGTGGGTGGGTGGGTACTGGTGATAACGTCAATTTGACGGGCTGTGAGCAGGCTACGTTATGCGTGTCAACATGAAATATATGGACGTGGCCCCTAATATACACTGTGATACAATGTATACTATATTGTACACGTGCCATATAAAATACAAGAGAACTCTTACCAAATCCTTAAAATTTAATACTAGTGCTATCAAATCCAAAAAGACACAGAAAAAAAATTGTTTTACCTTACTACAGGTCAAAAAACACCGTACATGAACAGACCACATGCTAAACAGCCAAACAAGAATTTGAAAAAGTAATATCATAACTCCTACAATGGCGCCGACTTCGAAATGATCTGATACTCCATAGACCATAAACCACGCATAAAGCCATATTACATATATTAATACAAAAGGAGCAACATAAAAATGAAAATATAAAGGTTGATTTTTGTAAAGTTTATAATAGGCAACCTCGTCTGCGGCCATATTGGAATCACAAGAACCCCAAGGTTATACACTGAGCTGAATAATATCTGGAGGACTTGCTCCTATCTCTCGCACTGAGCTTTACTATATTACTGGACAACCTGCTTCCTCTGACCTTATCTCTCGCTAATTAATTATATATATAATTTCATCCTGCTCATCAGCACTACATTGATGAGGCCCATAAGGCCGAAATAATATATATATATATATATATATATATATATATATATATATATATATATATATATATATATATATATATATATATATATATATATATATATATATATATATATATATATATATATATATATATATATATATATATATATATATATATATATATATACATATATATATATATATTATTATTATTATTATTATTAAAAATTTTATTTCAATACGGTGGTTACATCAAAATCGTATACAGTTTTGTTCTACCTGTAAGCCGTATATTATAGTTTGTAATATATATTAATTTAATTAATTAATGATCAGCGGAAAAATGGATATTTTTTAAAAGATCTTTGAACCGCTTTAATGAACTCTCTTTTTTCAAAACTTCAGGAAGAGAGTTCCACACTTTTGCGCCGGAGTAAACAAAACTTCTCTTATAATATTCAGTTCGAATTAGTGGAAGTTCGACATTCTCTGTTGAAGAACGAAGATCATAAAAATTGGCACCAGTTTCTGGTCTAAATAAACCTAAGAAACATGACGGTGCTTTATGGTTTAATATTTTATGCATCATCACTGCTTTGCATTTTTGTCTTCGTTCACTCAACTTCTCCCATCCTAATTCGTTTAATATATCACTGGACCTTCGCGAATAGTCGGCTCCAGTAATAATACGTGCTGCACGATTTTGAAGTTTTTGAAGCTTTAACGGCAAATAGTCACTGATGCCATCCCAAATTATACAGCAGTAATCAAAATAAGGTTCTACAATAGCTCTATATACATTCATAAGATCGCACTTTTTCAAGACTTTTCTATTTCTACGTAGAAGACTAACACCGATCGCTAATTTTTTAATTACATTATCTATGTGCTCAGCCCATGTGAGAAATTCGTCTATTGTCACTCCTAAGCACTTAGTACTCTTAACTTTACGTAGAGATATATCATTAAGGGAAAGTGTCAGATCACCCACAAGTGAATTTATTCTTTGTTTTGAACCAACAACCATATATTCAGTTTTCACTGTATTTAAAGTAAGTTTGTTGGCTATAAGCCAGGATTCTAAATGTTCCAGGTCTTTTTTCATCTGCCGTTGAAGTTCAGAAAAAACACATGCTGAGAATGATACGTTAGTATCATCTGCATACATTCGGGCAGTACCATGATTAACATAAGTCGTCAAATCATTTATATAAATAAGAAATAATAAAGGACCTAGAACTGAACCTTGGGGAACTCCACTTTTGACCTGCACTTTACCAGATAAATAACCATTAACATAACATTGTTGAGTTCTATCAGTAAAATATGATTTAAACCAATGTAATGTTTTATCACAGATTCCAAGAAAACTTAATTTAGTTAATAATATATTATGATCAACAGTGTCAAAAGCTTTTTTTAAATCTAAAAATAAGACACCATTGATCATACCTCTATCAATATTATAATACCACTGGTTAGTTAAATCCAGTAATGCAGTTACAGTTGAATGCAGTGACCTAAAACCGAATTGCCTTGGATTAATTAGATCAAATTTCATTAGATATGCATAAATCTGATTATAGACCAATCTCTCAAATAACGTAGAAATACCAAGCAAAACAGATATTGGTCTATAATTATTTGAGTCACTGCGTTCACCGGATTTAAAAATAGGAAAAACCTTTGCTGATTTCCACTCATTTGGAAAAACATTATGCTTAATGGATAAATTAAATAGGCTGGCAAGATGTCCATAAATAGAAGGTGCTGCGATTTTTAATATCTTGTTCGAAATATTATCTAGACCAGTGGCCTTAGAAATGTCGAGCTTCTTCAATAATTTTAAAACTTCTTCGGGTTCTATTTCGACATATATATAGATATATATATAGATATATATATATAGATATATATATAGATATATATATAGATATATATATAGATATATATAGATATATATATAGATATATATAGATATATATAGATATATATATCTATATATATAGATATATATAGATATATATATCTATATATATATCTATATATATATATCTATATAGATAGATATATATAGATATATATATATATATATAGAT
>CACRXK020002758.1:0-40761 GCA_902702795.2 Paramuricea clavata
TGATCCGTTCCGTATTTGTTGGTCTTAAAACCAGACGACTGGGAACCAGGTATTTACAGTAATTCTATGTGGGCGTCATTGTCATTGCTAAAAACTCGTTTAATTTAGACTTTATTCTATGTACATACACAACCACTTGATGAAGTCATTACATTCCAACTTGTAAAAATTCTGATAACTTCCAATGAATACCGCCATTGACAATATTCAAGGAGTAAATTAAAACACAGTGATAAGAGTATGAGCCAAAATATCCTTCATTGACATCCTGCGTGAGTCGGTCTTTTTAGACCTTTTTAGTGAATTTCGGTGAGTTTTCCTGACTCGAATTGGCTTTTGGAATTTAGTGTTTCGCCCAGTTGGTTACAACGAAATTTATCTTGCTACAATCACACCTCCTAAATCAGACATAATACTGCAGTGCCTTGCCTCCTCCGCAGGCATCACCTTCAGATTGGCGGGCAAAATTTGCTTGCAGGCAAAAAAATTGTAAAGTAAATGATCCACGAGCGGAGGAAGCTAGTCACGCGCATGACATTTCTGTTCCGTAACTATTTCTTTGTGCTTCTCCAGCTTGTCAACAATACACAAGTTAGTTAGTTTGTTGAAATGTTCAGTGTAATACAATAAAGTAAATCAGTACTCAGTAGATATAATATTAAGTAAATATAATATAAAGTACACAAGGAATGTTATTTGTTTGCTTTGTCTGAAAATAACAACATCCCAGTTCGATGTAGTGATCATTCTTACTTAGTTGAAACTATTATTTCAACAGAGGTAACTCAAAATACCATTACTATGGAATCCGTATTCAACCAAATTCTCCTCTGAATGCTTTGGTTGATCATGAAATCCAAGGAGCAATGCGACAATCTCCTTCCGCTCATAAGAGGTATGTTCGAAATAATTAAACCAATGTAATTTTTTGTGACACTAGGGTCAACGTTTATACTATATGACTGTGTGATTTCGCACCCAGGTGGTATATATTATGCAAACATGAAGTACTGGTATGTGTAGGCAATGTCCGAAGCAGCTCGTACTGCATGGGCTCACGCGTACCCTTCCCTGCATACGTCATGTTTTTTTATGTAAAATGTCCGGGTAGACGGCAGATGAGTGATTGACTCACTTTAACAGAGCATGCATATGCAAATGGCTCTCCATTGTACTTATTGTACATAATACTGTACAGTATTAAATTAATTTTTAGCGGATCAGTTAAAGTGATTTTAGCAAGATTTTGACCATTTTTTTTCCAAGCAGTCGATTAAAGTTAACAACGAAGGTTGAGAATGAATCATTTGGAGATGAACCGAGTCGCGGAGGAGAAGACTCTCAACAAACAAAAAATCAACAAGAGCAACATCAACAATATCTTGGTGATATTTCACAAGGTCTTCCAGAGTTTAAACCTGTTCTGACAAATGAACCTTTGCCAGGTACCAAATTAATTCATTTTTTCCCGTAATTGAAATCATATTTTAATTCTAAAACGAGGACTAGGTCAGATCTTAGTATGAAGAAGTTCCACTAAGGTCTTTAGACTAGCGTTCATAACCAATGACATAAGCTTATCCCTTGCATGAAGATACTGCAATATGCCAAGCAACATAATATCCAAAGCATGAGAAAGCAGCAGAAATAATATTACCTCAACCCCTTGGAGGGTTGCAACTGCATGTGAGAACGTCTTCGAAGGATACTACTGTACTCAATCCCAAAGGCGTGTCGATTCAGTCTTACTACATTGTTAAACCCCTATTAGTTATGACCTCCGGTAGAGGCCTTTTTTTTATAAGGGAAGGGAGCGTAATAGATCTCAACCTCTAGGGATCAGTAGAAAAGAGAGCAGTTATTTGAGGAGGACGATTGGTTAATCATTGATCAAATCGATGTACGATTTATTTATTGTAGATGGAATAAGCAATCAAGATATTTTGGTTTTCTCTCAACTATATCGAGAACATTGTGAGGTAAAACATTTAAAATGATTACAATTTCGTGTCGGATTGAATTAATTTAGGGATAGATCATGCATGTTTTAGATTCAGGGCATAAAATAATGTTAAATATTTATCAAAATTTTGTTTGCAGGCAATTTTAGACGTCGTTGTCAATTTACAATTCTCGTTGGTTGAAACTTTGTGGCATACTTTCTGGAGAGCGCCAGCATCTGAAGATGAAACTAAACAAGAATTACAGTCCACAAAGTAAACGGATATTTGTTAAAATATGTTTGCAAGATGTACTTTGGAAATATCTCCAAATTATTTTTAACGTCCTACCGTCTGTGGTCAGTCCATCTTGATTTTTTTTTTGTGGCATCTAAATACAGTATCAAGAATCTTAGCATGTTAATAATTCATTTGCATGTGGAATACTGGGAAGGGATTGTTTAGACTATTCGACACATTGTTGAAATAATATTAATGGATCTTATAGTACGATTGCAAGCACAAAAGGCTCGAAACACCCATAACGTTTATTCCAGTGGGCTCTCCCTATTTTCTGCAGTGAGTGTGCTTTCACGAGATCTTGTGCGAGAAATGCAGGTAGAAACATTCCTGTGTTGCTTTCACTCAATGGAAACGTCCGCAGAGGAGAGAGTACATTCACGTTAGACTGTTAGAGTACTGTATACCGCTAGAAAATTACCAATGTATTTTAAGAAGCTGCAACTTTTTAATTATTCTATTAATTTTTATTGACATCGTTGTCCTATATTGATCCAAAATCAGGGTTCGTAGCGGTCTTTGAAATCCTTGAAAGTCTTTACATTGGAATGCAGGTCTTTGAGGTCTTTGAAAAGTCTTTAAATTGTGTGAAAAAGCGAAGAAAGTCTTTAAACGTCTTTAAATTCTTTAGTGAGGAATTGATTAAACGATTTCCTAGCTAATAAAATAGATTGATTGAATCGAGATTTTCGCAAATATCGACGAAAATGCGCATTTTAGGATGTGATTTGACGGGACTAATTAATGGGTCGTGTATTGTAAATAGATTAACATACATGTAAGATATATTAACATTTGGTGATATTTTGAATTTTAGCAAAGATCTTGAAGAACGACTTCCCAAGACAAAATTAACAATACTGTGTAATTATCAACCTGTGTTGGATTATGTCAAAGATGCTGATCATGTTCTTTATCAGACATTGGTTGAAACATTAATTCCAGAAGTATTGAGACCAATACCAGGTAAATAGATATCAAATATAAGATATATTAATAGTGGACCTGCTGCAAATCACCAATCCTCTCAAATAAACCTTCCTTTTATAATAAGTTTCCTCTTTTAGGACAGAACTTTATTAAGCTCGCCTGTCTTTTAAGGTATCCCCCTCCTTCAACCAATTTCTAGTCCAAAGACCTAAGCGTGTATATAGTTCCGCGATATTCAAACCTAGCTTGCGTAACTTGCTAAGTATACAGCAATATCAGCATCTGCAAGTTACATTTTTTATCTAGGTTCTCTAACATCTGCCATCAGAAATTATGCCAAATGTCTTGAATCCTGGCTTGTTGGCAGCCTTACGGATATTCCACAGAAGATGGTAGACCTTAAGGTAGTGAAATAGTTTCATGTTTATTTAAAGCAATAAATGAAAATACTGCCGATTACCTGGATACAACTTGTGCGAACCTGTATGGTCCGAAGCCTGTATTAGAAATTTCCCAGTATCCTTTTCCAAACTTTATGTTCGCTGTAGTCAGATTTGTGTGATTTTCTCCCAAATCATAGTTACAGTAATACGTGCCTTTTGAATAAAGATGTTGTTGGCATCTCGATGGATTGAATGATAGTTGATGGGTTTGTAGATGGAGATTCTGGAGTGGAAATTTTGTATATATTTATTAGACCTAACCAGGAACAGCCGAGAAAAATGCAAGTATACGTCCTCTGGCAAGAATCGAACTGGCGTATAGTTGCATGCTTGGGTCTAATAAATGTATAGAAAATTTACACTCATAATTTCCATCTACAAAACTCTTCAACTTTTCATTAAAGGCTGGAGTGATGATGTTTCCTATCGTCAAAATTCTGTAGAATTCCCCCCTCCCGATCCCCATCCTACTGTAGTTCATTCGCTTTACTCGCAATGTACGCGGGGCTAACTGGAAATTAGTTTTGGCCACCTGCAAAGAAGTGGGTATACTGTAAAAGTATACTGTAAAAGTACACTGTATGCCGTCCAGAGGGAGTCATTGATCTCGTATGATAGGTATGTGAAACGAGTTGCTGTATCTGATATAAAATCATTTTTATCTAGACTTCAACATGCAGTGCATTTTCCCAGACTTTGCGTCGTTATACATCATTAAATCATCTTGCACAGGCAGCCCGGGCTGTTCTTCAGAACCCACAACAGATCAATCAAATGTTGGCAGACTTAAACCGAGTGGATTTTGCTAACGTCCAGGTAGGCTTGATCTCTGAATAATATATGCAATGGGTATAATGTCAAATCAATATAACCATAATTGAAACCATAGTCTTTCAAAACATGGTTTGGAAACTCCGCTCTAAAGTCTTTGTTCAGTCATTTTGTTCGCGTTTATCAAACACAGCGATTTCTTACCTCAAAACTATCCATGATCCTTGCAATACACCCTCATGAAACCGAGGCTGTATGGCCAAGACTGAACACTTTCCGGAAAGGTGTATTCTAATCTCAATCCTAAAGGCCATTTTTCACTTCAACTGTATCGTAGCGTATTTCTTTGTTTCCTGAGCACTGGAGTGGAAGTAATGACTTCGACACAAAAGAAAGTGCTATGATACGTTACGAAAAAATACGCTATGAAAACGACCTAAATTAATGCTCGCCTTAACACTAACCCAAATCCATACCGTTATCCTAACCTTAACTCCAATCTTGATCTACTAGTAACTTCGTCACATTTAAATACAAAGTCGACTCTGTGGGCATCCAAAATATAGAGAAAGGCAAAAGGAATTTCAAAGATTTATCGAAGATGTGCTATAACTCCTTGAAAGTACATCATCTTTGTGCGATCATTAAAATAAATGTTTTATTAGGAACAAGCGTCTTGGGTGTGTCAATGTGACGATGAAGTTGTCAACCAGTTAGAGGCAGATTTTAAAGCAACGTTAGCACAGCAAGTGAGTATTAAGTTATAATGTGTTGTGCTGCAGGACTGCAAAAATTGTTTTCTTTTCTGCAACAGATATTTTGTTCATGCAGTTGGAGCAAAATACAGAGAGTCCCATGTACTACCGGAGTTATATAGTTTCCCGTCTATGACGAGTTTATAAATTTCGAATATAAGTTGTATTTCTTGTTTCTATTTAATATATGCTTTTTAAGATTTTCATCTCCTATTTTCCATTGGTTTCTACCTTTCTCAAAATATTGTTCAGTAGTTCGCTAAATTTGCAACCCTGATGTACTATGTTATGTATCGTTTTGTATTGTACTTAATTCTCTCTATTTTGTTCCGAAAAATTCACCTGACGAACAAGCTTGCAAGGTTCCAGAGAAATGAATGAAACTGATTTACATTACTATAGAATTCACTTGAGAAATGGGCGGAATGGTTGGAAGATGTTGTTAATAAAGTTCTTTCTGCTACGGAAGGTACCCCAGCTTATCCTAAAGCTGCTCGACAGTTTTTGTTGAAATGGTCATTTTATAGGTAGGTTTAAATGCACCTTTTCTACTTTTTGTCATTTTTAGTTTCCACCAAGCACTTGTCGTAAAAACGCGCAATTTCTTACACATCTGGAAATAGGTTGTAAAAAGGTTGTTGTCAATATTGTTCACACTGCTTGTTACCTGCAGTTGTTTTAGCAAGTCTGAACAAGTTGTTATCACCTTTTAAGGTTGTTAATGATAACAGCCCAACCTCGTACCCAGGATCTTTCTTTGGGAAAGATGACATCTCTCCCAGATGACAGAAGGAGAGACCTTGGGAACGAGGTTGATAACAGCCTTGCTACAAGTTATTCCAACAAGACTAATACAGGCTGTTCGTAACAAGTTGTTACGAGCTTTTTGTCATGACTTGTTGGAACACCTTGTTGCGAGTATGTTGGCCTCATCAACCTTGTTACAAGATGATAACAGCTTGTTCCAGACTTGTCAACAACTTGGAATAAGCAATACGAACATATCTTGTTGACAAGCTGGGAGATGTTTACGCTTGTAAAGCAGATCGTGGTGAAAATGAGTGAGAAAATGTTATTTATTTTTATTATATGTAGTTTAGTCTTGTATTTGGTGGCAAATAAATAGAAATGAGAAATTGTCGCCGGCCTTTTTGAAGTGATACTAAAACCTAGCTACCATAACGTGAGTGGAAATCACGAGGTTATACTATCTCTCTTTTGAATCGTTCTTGTGTCTCCTGTATCTCTCTCAGTTTATCTTGGAAAGTGACAGAAAATTAGAAATTTTCAAATTTTGCATATCGGCCTTATTTGTCAAAGTATTGTCCAATTATTTCGTGCCATTTTGATTGTGTGCTGACATCATATATACATCATTAGATTCCGCTCACTGAGGAGAATATTTCGATATGTGACACATGCCTGTAGAATGTATATTTCTCTCAATTTACCGTGTCATCTATGCTTAATACGTTAATAGAATGAAGTCTGTGTAGATACCCTGTATCTTATTGTTCTACATGCTTCATTTGTATTTTAGTTCCATGGTAATCCGTGATCTTACATTACGTAGTGCTGCTAGTTTTGGTTCGTTCCATTTGATTCGTCTTCTCTATGACGAGTATATGTTTTATTTAATTGAGCATAAAGTGGCCGTTGCTACAGGAAAGTCGCCTATTGCTGTTATGGGGGAGGTAAGCAAGAAATATGTTTTCCACGTATATAGACCAATTGCGAAACTTAGTGGCCTTCATAAACAATTTATTTATTTAGCTTTGCCAACTAGGGCAGGGTCACCACAACAGCATATGCCAATTACTGTGGGCCCTTTTTACCTAACCCACCCTGTCAACTTTCCCTGTGGGAGGAAACCGGAGTACCCGGGGAAAACCCACGGTTTTCGGCAGAGCGTTGACATTTACTCTTTTCACATGGGGACTGGGTTCGAGTCGCATTGAGAAGGTACTTAGTGAGACTCGAACCTGCAGCCTCAGAGGCGAAAGGCAAGTGCGCTAACCACTCGGCCACCGAAGCCCCTGTGATTTTTTTGATTAATTTCTATATTTTTATGTAGCGAAAAGTGTATTTTAGGGTTTTTAAAGTGTTTTTTCTTTAATCTCTTTGATCTTTTCTTAATATTTCGTGCTAGGTTATACAAATATTTGTTAAATTTATCTAAACATCGATTTCCCACTATATTTTTACCCGCTTTGGAGAGATATTTCGTTGTTGTTTTAGCATGCGATGGAACAAATATATGGAAAAGATCAATCTAGACTTTAAAATCTGATCAAGATGCAAATAAAATAGCCAGTATAACTTAACAAACTAAAATATAACTCTTTCTACCCAGATTTTTTTAGACTTCGTGCGAGAAAAAAACGATTTTGTCAAAGGATAATAACATAAAATTTCTACAAATTTTACCCGACATTTTCTTTCATATTTTAAATTTAAAATCGAAAACTTGCTATTATATTACAACTGAAACAAAATTAATCAATGTTACAACTTAGTCTTTGAAATGTATTAATAAAACAGACGGAAAATACCTGATTCTTTCTCCGGCATAATCTGCTTCTTTTATCGGACGGCGAAAAACAGCAAAACATTGCCTCGCACGCCGCGAAAAACAATGAAATTTGAAGTAAGACTAAATCTATGAACAAGTTTAATAAAGATTTACATTGTCAAAACAGAAATATTGAAAAAAAATGAAGAGAAGTGTGGGATGTGAAGTGTGGGATGTGTTTGGTGAAACACAGTCAAAACGACTTCAGAAACTTCAAAATAGAGCTGCTCGAATTATCATGAGTATGAGCAACGATATAGATCACACTATTGTTTTACAGGCTTTGGGCTGGGAGCCACTTCAGTCAATAAGAGAAAAGGCAAAAGCAATACTAATGTACAAAATTCTGAATAAAATGGGCCCTGAGTCACTCACAAACCTTTTCACCTATAAAAGTGGGATGACAAATTACAAACTTCGGGACATTTCCAGTGGTCTTTGTTTACCACAACCTCGAACAAATAAAATGAAAAATAGTTTCATGTATAACGGAGCTCACTTATGGAACTCTATTCCAAATGAAATTAGGGAAAGCAAATCCCTGTCATGTTTTGAAAATAAAATTGCTACTCACATTCTTTAAATTAACTAAAACAAGATCCTAAGAAACTGAAAACCTAAAATACTTGTAAATATATATATGACTTACTTATAGTTTATATAACTTAGTTGATATTATAGATTGTAAATAGCTTTAAATACCTTATACTATATTTGTAATTCCTTTTTACACGCCCCCTGTGGAAATCAGCCTCGGTTGACAGGGTTAGCGTGGATAAATAAAGTTTTTCTATCTATCTAAGAGATTACCATAAAAACGCGTCTCAAACACTGAAATTCATTTTTCGCCATATAAAAATATAGCGGAATGATTTGTTTTTGCATAATACTGTAAGCCTCGTTTTCGTGTAATTTAAGGCGCGGTCACTAAGTTTCGCAATTGGTCTATACTGTCATAGACATAGGACAAGCTTTACAGACGTGATTATGGGACTATGTAGTGTGACCCAGCCTGGAATGAAACTATACCTGCTCAGTATTAACCTTTAAAAATCTCTTAATGAAATAATGAAATATTACTTTTACGCATTAGATAGGAATTATAACGTGGATGTCCTCGATCGTGGAAAACAATTTGCCTGAAATGTAACCAGGCCCGGGACCTAACCAAACCTATATATTGCATGTTGTTTTTAAATTAGATATGTATCTATATATACATATATATGTGTCTATGTGTGTGTGTATGTGTATGTTTGTGTAACACTGTACTTGTACGTTTACGTTTTGGGATCACAGTATTGGCCTGAAGCTGTTGTGATTTCCTGTCACATTTGTAATGTTATATATGTAATTATTGTTATAAATGTAATTATTGTGACAAAGCTTGTAAAATTAAAAATTAAAGTATTGCAGGAACTTCTGGTGTCCTAATGAAGCCACAGTTGCTGATTGGCTCGATCCCATTCGCGAAAATTAATTTTTAGCAGCTGTTTCGATTAGACATCGAAGGAGGACAACACACTTCAGTTTCACATTTTACCAATTAGTCAATTTTAACTAACATTCATTTTGTTTTAGTTTGTTGGTCTTGGTGCCAACCTTGCTGCAGCGTTGGCTCCTCTAGATCCGCTGAAACAAAGTATGTACTGTATAATAATCTACATTTGTCTGCATCGATGTATTTTGTGCAGTTGTTGCTTGAATTTTGTACATGCCTAAATAATGTTGGGTATCTGGGTGTTCTAAAGTCCAAACACGTTTAACACCATATAGAGACATTTCCTCAAAATAACAAATCAATAAGTAACTTGATGGCATGGAGAACAGTGGGTGGTGCTGTTATATCTCAGTGGTTTAATCTTCATTTTACTTTCAGATGGCCTAGGTGACAGTGGATCAGACGTGACTTCAGAGGATGATTATGGTGACAGTAAGGATATAAAGAAACCAACAACAGATATCCCTACATTAGATGAACCTGACATGAAGAAACAACGGACAAATTAAGAAATTTATTAATCTAGATATTTACTTTATGTCTCGTTATTCAGAGTTTTAGATGTCGATGCTTTTAACCATATTAGGTACATTTGTGATTCAATTGTTCAGTCAGAGATTATAATACAACAGCGTTGAAGCTATAGGACGTGAAGAGCTCGTTTGTCACAAAAAGCAAATAAAGGTGATTAAATAATCCGAATGCGAATGACAATATATGGTGTCAAGTAAACGAGCAACAAAATGACTGCGACGACGTCAACATATTTCTGGCATGTATTAGAATTTGTACAGCAGTTGTGGTGCTCATATTACTTCACGTTTTGTGAATGCTTTGAGTTACTTCTCCCGTCATCAACGGCTGTCTGCCACAGCTTTTTCACTATGGCTTACAGATCGTTTATTGTGTTTGTCATGGTAAGCAAATCTTTAGTTTTGTTGTATCAAATATTTGTAAATACTTGTAGATCACAGGATATATATTATCATTTTAATGATTGAAATTGTGTAAATTATTGAACGATTGTGAATGGGTTCAACCTAATCATGTGCTTGTGAAATCTCTCCGTACAAACGTATTCATTGCTTATAAAAGTTGTAAATAATACTAAACCTTTGTTGTTCAACTTTATTTCATAAATTGTATTAAGATTTGTATTGGATTCATATTGTACTTATATAGTTTATTCATTAAATATATAGATCCTCGTTTGACCAAGGCATAAAAGATTGGTACGTTATGATGGTAACATAGACGGATTTTCTGGGGGTGCAGGGGGGGTGCTACCCCCTCCCCCCCCAACTAAATGTCCACCCCTCCAAAAAATAATTCACTCCCCCCCCCAATATTCGGCATAATAAATAAATAATTAAATAGTCCACTCCAATGTGCAGTGTTGATGATACAAAATAAACGTAGGAGTACACTCGAACAGAAAAAGACAGTGCAACACTCTGAAACTAATCGCTCCTTGCTTGCATTGCATTCACTGGCTTATTGGAGCAATTGTAAAGATTTAAAACTCTATTATCTTCCCAGAATAGAGTGCCTTGTCATGTGAATAGCTTGCACGCAAGGAACATTTGGAATTTTTACGAACACTATTTTTAGTTTTTAATTCTTTTAGGAAATAGACTTATATTATTATATTATAAATATTATTTACATCGGAGTTGCATCATAAATTGTACTTGGATTCAAACAACACAATGTCAATGACTTTATAAAAGTAAAAGCATATTGTGAATTGGCCTATTGGGTTTACACTTTTAAAGCTTCATTTAACTTTAAGTCTTTAGCTCTCTCAAGTCTCAACAGACAATCGGACATGCCAAATCCATTGATATGACAAAACAACTTCAAAAAACTTTTCCTGGGATACTTTGTTTTCTGCTCTCTAAACTCTACCTCGCGGTTCTAGTGCTCCACCCCTAGAACATAGACCTTACTGGGGTTTGGTGACACTTTGTGTTGCTTCAGTCACCTGCTCGCGGCTCACTCCCCTAAAATTTCTGGCACCACCCCAGTAATAAATATGAAAATCCGTCTATGGCTCAACGTAGCTTGACATAAGTCTGACACGCCCACCTTTCAGTTTAAGAATAGTTAGAATGGAGTGTTTTATATCTGATAAATCACGACTACAAGTGCTTTAAATGGCTTAAAAACGACTCATCTTACGAGTTCATTGGTGAAGTCATTTTTAAAATAAACTTTGTCTAAAGCAAGAAAATCAAAGCTAACGTTTATGTAAATTAACATGATTTTTTATCACGTTTGTGATTTTTCTTTGTTTTCCTCCTGAATTATCGAGTTTTTTAATGTTTGTAACATATTTTGTAAAAAAGCGAGCATTGTGTGATAGATAAATACATGTCACGCTTGTTGCAGCTGATGCAACAGCAACTGCCAGCAGTGTGTGAGAAGAATATTTTTCACAAATATGAAATATATTTTTGGCAACTTGGTTTAAGCACTTAGATCAATTTACAATTACAACATTGTACTAATTAAAGCAAAAGACATTACACGAAATATAATTGATTTAGTACAGTATTTCAGCCACATGCTGTTTTATGGATTGTTGTTGACAATTATTCCATTATTCCATGTATTTACCCGTAATTCTCACATCAGTATTTAATGCGGTGTAATTCAGTGAAGAGATTGATTGCATGGTACTCTCTCATTTGGACACAGGGCCACTGCATAGAGAGCAGAGAGGGGGACAGATGGGAGGGACAGGGGGCATAGAGGGGAGGGGGCAGAAAATACAAATTGTTTAAAGGCATAGCATCAGCTGCTGAGTGAGTGATTTAGTTGGCGTGAAACTTGATTTTGTTCACAAACTTTTTCAAGTTGCACGAGCGTTTCAAGTGCCAATCTAAAGAAAACTTGAGCCTGTTTTTTTGTTGAATTCGTCAGCAGTAAGGCACGGAATTACAAATTTTTTTTCATTGTGTTTTATTTCCTTGCTATTTATGGCTGTTTTATTTCATTTATGGAGAAAAGTAAAGATA
Organism: Paramuricea clavata; assembly: GCA_902702795.2. NCBI lineage: Eukaryota > Metazoa > Cnidaria > Anthozoa > Malacalcyonacea > Plexauridae > Paramuricea > Paramuricea clavata. The sequence goes on from CACRXK020002758.1 coordinate 12,233, forward strand.
TTTCTAATGCTTGTAAAACTCGAACTTCTAGACGTTTTTCTCCTTCCAAATCCTATGAAAATGACTTTGAAAGCTGCTTTAAAATTTTTGATTCGACTCGCCAAGAAAAAGTTTGTGATACATGTAAGGCATGCGTGTATTTTGTTTGTTACTTTACATTCTATAACATTCTAAATGTGTGTTTATATATAATAAACTTATAATAAACAAAAATATGATGAGTATAAAGTATACCTAAGATTTCTTCGAACAGGGACAATTGAGATCTTAATATACATATATATGCATTGCATGTGTTAACATGAGAAGTATAATGATGTTAATGTGATGTTGTATTTTCTTCGCTGGAAAGCCCACCGACACCTCATTATACCGCTTGCATGCCATTGTTCTTGTGAAAGATCAATTCAATGTCAAAGTGTTATATAAATATTTCCAGGGTTGATCAGCCAGTTTTCGAAAACAAGGCACCACCGTACTGTGACTTATTCTCACATTAAAATTCGGTTGCCCCGAAATGATACGATCGCTTAATACCCAGCGAGCGAGAAAATAAACTTGTTTTGCATAATCTGACCGATTGTTCACATGCTTTGGAACGTGTGCTTGGTAAAGAAATACAACATATGTAAATATTTGAGTTAGTCCTAATAGACTAAAAGCATCCAAAACATAAACTGCACAGAATACAATTTTACTCAGCTGTCTTGAACAAGGAAAATTACACTCAAGCCTAATTGTTATGATGATGAATTGTCACGCCTGTTGATGTTGACAGGACTGTAAACCACATATATGCGTATCAAAGGGGTTGATCGGTTAGATTTCAGGTTACATCACTCGCTATTTCGGTACTTTTTTTCTCCGACCATGGATCCTTCTATTTTACACTATGAACGAATAATCGTAAAACAAAAACTACAAACTCACGAACCAAACACAAATCTCAAGAGAATTCACTCACTATAGGTTTCATTCCGATCTGTACGTCACGATCGTTCAAATTAACGATAATTTCTTCCTTGTTAACTCAATTCTCATGTAAAACATCCGATTGAGAGTGAATATGTAACCACTCGTTCAATTCAAATGACCAGATCTATTCTTGGGCTCAGACGATTAGATATTTTAGCGAGAGCAAAGCACAATGAAACGCTTGTGGTTGGTGCAAAAGGAGTTGCAATAAAACATTGCTCAATTTTGTAAATAACAGCCAAATTTACACTGAATATTAAATTTAGATAAATTTATTAAAATAATTTCCAAACATGATAAATAATATCAAATTATAATGTTGTTATATAATTTTCAAGATGGTCTAAAATCACATTGCTCAAATGGTGACAGAGATAGTTTTATGCAATTTATATTGCATCATAGGGCCCTTGGTAAGGTCTGGCCCAGCCACTGCTGGCACTACAACCTCTCTCATGGTCCTCATTGGATCTTTTGAGAGACATCAATGTATATTAAGATTATAGTCAAAACCTAAACACTGCTGCATCTACACAATGAACGAAAATGCTGGAATGAATAAGATTTGAAAATAAGTTAAATTTTAGCATTAATTAATAAAATATCAATATCATATAACGTATGCAAATGTTTTACCTGAATAAACCACACCTCCTTCTAGTAACGTGAGTGCCACTGAGAAGCACCCCCCGTCCATGCATTCCAATCCACAAGCTTAAAATATTATTAACATAAATAAGATTTTGTTGCTTCTATAGTTCTATAGCGTATAGTATTCTGTCATGTAGTCTAAATACGAATAATTTCCTACCTTTTTCCGAAGGGAAACCACATTTCGCTGGTCTATTTTTCTTCGGTATGCCTCCGATGGTGTAAAACTCCTTTTATATTTTTTGCTCGGTGTCTATTTAGAGAGAGAGAGAGAGAGAGAGAGACGAAGGCAAAACTTTTCTTTAGGAATTCTGTTTGTGCTCCTGGCAAAATTAGAGAATATGAATAAGCTTGGTCCATGTAAGACATTTTAAAATGGTCACGTAAGTAAACAGGAGCCATATTATTTAATATTTTATACATCATTATGAGTTTATGACTATTCCTTATTTCGGAAAGTGTTTTCCATTTCAATTGACTTCTAATATCCTTAGATCTTACTTCATAACCCTGACAAGTGATAACTCTTGCTGCACGATTTTGCAGTTTTTGGAGTCGTTGAGCAAGTGTGATTGACATGTTATCCAAAACAACATCACAATAGTCAAATATTGGTTGAATTATATATTGTAAGTAATGTTGAAAGGGTAACAAACTCTCTCACCATAAACTCCGGAAATTCCGGAGCATATGGTCTTAGAGATTTTATCAATATGATCTCTCCATGACAATCTTTCGTCAATGAATATCCCTAGTGATTTTGATACTTTAACTCTTCTTATGGGTTTTCCACCCAGAACTAAATATGGTATGTCCCGCATTTTGTCAAGATTACTGTCAGACGCAATGAACATATACTCCATTTTGGTAACATTCAGGGTAAGTTTATTTGCTTTGAGCCATATGCGAATATTTTCAAGATCTGTATTGGCTCCAGATGCTATTTCCTTTATCGACATTCCAGTTGTAGTTATATTTGTATCATCCGCATACATTCGTGCTGTAGAATGTTGCAGACAAGAAGGAAGGTCATTAATGTAAACAAGAAATCCTTGAGGTACCCCACATAGCAACAAGCGCTCACTCGATACTAGACCATTTACACTACATTTTTGTTTTCGGTCAAATAGATACGATTTAAACCAATTGAGACTCATTGAATCAACTCCATAAATCTGAAGTTTGCTCAACAAAATCTCATGATCCACCATATCAAATGCCTTGGCCAAATCAAGAAACACTACAGAATTCAATTGACCTTTATCCATATTGCTTAGCCATTCTGTAGTTGTGTCCAAAAGTGTGCTTGTGGTGGAGTGAACTGGCCTAAATCCAGACTGTTTATCATAAATAAGGCCATTTTCATTAAGGTATGCTTGTAACTGGTCATAAATGATTCGTTCAAAGATTTTGCTCACAGCACTTAGAACAGAAGTTAGTAAAAGATCTTTTGCATCTCCTTTATGAAGTGGCTTAACTTTTGCAATTTTCCAATCATCTGGAAATACACCAGTTGCTATTGAGCAGTTAAATAAGTTGCATAATGAGTCTGATATCACTGACGCGGCACATTTTAACAATTTAGCCGGAATCTCATCAAGACCCATTGCTTTTCCTTCCTGTAATGAAGAGAGTAACTTAAAAACAGCACTTGGTGTTGTCAAATGTAACGTGAAAACCTTATCCGCTTGTTTTAAATAATCACCAAAACCGCAATTATTGAATTCATCCGGTTCATCAGATCTCAATTTCAACCCAATTTCCGCAAAATGATTATTAAAACACTCTGTTAAGTCAGCTGAGTCACTGATCACTCTATCATTGCACGTAAGATGAGAGATCTCATCTGACTTAGCATTACGAGACATTAGCTCATTGATTGATTTCCAAATTTCTTTTGGATTTCCTGAATTTGTTTTAAAATATTGATGGTAATAATCGGTTTTTGCTTGTCTAATTTTATTATTGCACATATTTCTCGCATCTTTGAATTTTTTCCAGTCAGCTGAATTTTTTGACACCACCGCTAATTTCTTAAGTTGTTTTAGATTTGCATTCAGCCAGGGAATTTCTAAGCCGTTTACGTTTTAATGGAGCGTGATTATCAACAACATTCATAAACATCGATTTCCACAATTCCCATCGGTCATTTGCATTTTCAAGATTATCAACAAGTGACCATGGTAAACTGGTTAATTCATTTTTGAATCTATCAATGTTGAAGTTTTTCATGGATCTAATATTAACAATGCGATGCCTGCTCTTAGTTTTGATAGCGACTTTGCGCACAACGTAAACCACACTAAGATCCATATCCGGATCGCTTTCGGGTGGTCGGTAACTTACTACCATGGCAAATGGTTTACTGTTTGGCTTTATAATATCAATCACAATGGTTTCTGTGTCATCGGACATAACATCGCACCGAACCTTGAAATTGATGTGATTTTTCAAATATATACAAACTCCCCCACCATATCGGTTTCGGTCTTTCCTAATCAATTGATAATTATCAAGTTTAACATGATTGTCAGTTAAATCTCTATCTAAGCATGTTTCATTCAAATTAACAATGAGTGTTCTGAATGTTCTTGCTGAAATTACTAAACACTTAAGAAATTGAACTTTGAATTTTTATTAAATATAAATTATTTATGGTGTATTACATAAGATAACATTAGGTCATTCTAGAAAACATCTGATGTTCCCCCAAAAGAGAAAAAAATGGAAATGGATTCCATTCATGTTTGGACATCCTACAATAATTGATGTTAATCGATATAAAATTTTACATTCAGATGGCACATATTTCTTCTGAGCTAGGGTGAGTTTGAATATTTACCGGAATGACCATTATTAAACATGACAGTGATTTGCATTTGACAAATTATATTAATTACAAATGCTTAAGTTAAAGCATAAAATATACATAACAATATTTAATTGTAAATATTTGCATTTCCTTGTTATAATGCAGTGGTAATAAATGGTCTTGGTTAATTACACTAACTCGGTTTCTTTTGCTCCACAGGCTTTTCCTCAAAATTAGCCAGGACATTTTTGCATGGAAATGATTAAGAATTTACTGGATTTTCAGATCAAGAAACTGCCACACATCATTTTACCTAAATTTTTAAGTGATTGCCATGTGCATTATGTACAGTAAATAAAGATTTCTTGTATAAACTGCCTGAAAACAAAGAACTGCATCACTCAAGCTAACAAGGTGTCAATGACCCCCACTTTAATGATTGGACCCCCAGCCGGCCCTCAAAATGATTTATATAAATTGTTATCTGATCCCCCAAATTCAGGCTTTTGAGTATTTAGAATGCCTGTAACCTTTGTATTTCATCTTTTAGAATATATTTACACATTGCAATTTCTCTGGCCAATTTCAGGTTTTGCTGAATGTTAACCCATTAAGTTACATTCCACCCTAATTTATTATTTTACTCTGTCTAATGCCAGACAATTTTACTCATCAGGGAAAGAGTGCTGGCACTTCATGGGTCAAAGGCAAATATTTTTGGCTTGCAATTGACATTAACCACTTGTAGACCAGACATCCTCAACATCCCAGCATCATGTCTTTTTACTTTTAGAAGTAACAACATGAAAAACATTCATAAACTATAAATATTCATAACAAAGGGCTATACCATAAATATGAGTGAGAAAAAATATAAATATAATACAGTTAAAATAAAAGCAAAAGAAAACAATTCTACCTATTGGGCCATAAAGATTTGACACAAGGGTATGCAAAACATCATAAAACTACACATAAGCCCTCCATTCCTGTTGCTGTTCTGTTAGGGCAAACAAAACGATCCGCAATACTTAACGCTTCTGCCAAAAGGGGAAGATCCTCCAAACTAACTCTGAAATCGGCTTTGCACTCATCGTTCGTCATGTTTTGAAGTTGAGTGTCAACTTTTTCATACTCCCAATATTGAAATTCAGGTGATTTATTCCTGGTCTGTTCATATACAGCAGCAAACTCCCATTCATCAATAACATCATTTACAAAAAGGGCTGCAGCTGCATCAAGAAGTGATTTATTGCTAATAGCCACAAGAGTATTGTTGTAGTCATTGACCCGTCACAATTTATGTTTGTTTACTGCTAAATCAACATTTGAACGGAAACAAGTACGACTACGACTTCCTCGCGCCAGGACGCACGCAGTCAAATCTTGTACTCACTGCTAAAGCTCTCTATTAATACTTGTGGGGAAAAAAAGAACAAGAATATTAAAATAAAGCTGACAGAATTCAGTCGGTTGATCAACTTCTCCAATGGAACTTAAATTAATTTTGTTAAACAATCTGCTGGCATTTCTTAACTATTCCACTGCTTTTGAAAGTGCCAATCATTTGGTATTTTCTAAAGTGCTTTCTTCATCATATTGCAAGCCATCAACAAGTCTGTAGCCATGCCTAGAAAGACTCGCAGCTTGACTACCTATCAATCAAGTTGGCAACTTGTTTGACCTTTTAACTTCGACACTGTAATGCTTCTTAATATTAGATGCTAAGTATTGCCAGACCGCATCCATACACTTTGTCTGTAGATGAATCTAGTGTGGCAGGGTAGGCTTACTTTTAAGTGTCACAGATAAATTCGCTGTAGCTTGTTCCTCTGAAAGGTTTATACGCTCTGGTATAGCAATCTCAGACAGAGTTAATGTGTCTTCTGACATAGAATCATTTAAATCAGCTGGGTTTGTAATCTGATCCAAAGTTTCCAAATGATTACTATGTTCAAGACCAATAGGAGCTGATCATATTTTAATGAACTGCTGGAACATGTTACACTTCAAACATTTGCAGTAAATTAAATGTAATAAATGCTGCCATGATTAATTTCACAATGCAGTGGATCTGGTCTCTATTAAAACATTCCTTTATGGCTTTTTTTACCTTTTAGACCAGAATAATTTACTCGTTTGCCCCCCTCCACACCCCAAAACAATGTTGGACGTTTTATTCGTATTCTATGAATGCAATCAACATTGAATGGTGGGGGAAAGGGGGAGGTTTTCTAAATTTACAATAACATTACAACATTTTGGCAAGTAATTTGAAGTGTTGCAGATGTTTTGTCCAGGATTGTCTGAAATCAGTCGAAATTATATTCTTTTATATTTCGCTCTTTAAACATTTCCTTGCCATGTATTTCGTTTATGCGCATTGCTTACAACCTACTTATCATCTATATGTTATACATTCAGTCTATATATAAACGAATGTGTGTGATATTCAGTACAACACCAAGGGACAATAAATTCAATATAGTTATGTTTCTGGTATTTACTGCATATACTTAGAATATTAAGTGACAACTATATAAATGTGAATTATGCATTTTGAAACGAGTTTTCCAGGTGTGCCGGTAAATCAATGCTCAATTTTTCAGTGTCACACCTAACAGTGTACCACGTCCAATGCACTAAGACTGTGATAATATTCCCAGTTATAGGGGTAATACAAACCAATGAAATGGACTTGAAAGAACGTGTGTTGCTTAGTATTCCAACCTACTTCAGGCAATATTTAACGCGATAATTTTAAAATATTCCACGATGTACCATTTTAACCCTACAAAAGGTTATATATATATATATATATATTCTTATATGTTCACACTGTACCATGGTACACCGTCAATGCGCATGCGCTATTATACGAAAATAACAAAATCAGATTAGTCATTTAGCGCGGCGGTCACGCAATATATTTCCAGTCAACAACTAAGCGTTTGTCTGTCTAACAACACAAATAAATATGAATTAAAGTATTTTAGAATATTCTTAGTGCAAAATAGTTGGTATATACATTACTAAGTACATTACTAAGTACATTGACTTGCTCTCCAACGTATATTAAATGCGCGAAAGTCGTCGCATATGATTCTTAATCGCATTCTTTACAAGCTATTGAAGCATAGCGTTGCATGTGGGTGTTATATTACCTTGTCGACCATGTGGTAACTGCTTCTTGAAGCCTAATACATTCTAGTGAACCATATTTACTATGGAAAGAGAAAATCCTGCATAAAACTCGATTTTTAATGCGCTATGCCTTGGTCATTGAATTTGAAAGATACAGACAATCCTGGACAAAACCATGTGCAACACTCTATTAAAACATTCCTTTGTGGCTTTTTTTTTTCCTTTTAGACCGCAATAATTTACTCGTTTGCCCCCCTCCACACCCCCAAAACAATGTTGGACGTTTTATTCGTATTCTACGAATGCAATCAACATTGAATGGTGGGGGGAAAGGGGGAGGTTTTCTAAATTTACGATAATATTACGACATTTGGCAAGTAATTTGAAGTGTTGCAGATGTTTTGTCCAGGATTGTAGGTGTCCCAAGTTGGCGCATCCCATTTTCAGCCATAAAAGGAAGCATTTTCTCATGAAGATTACTGCTTTTAATATTGGTAGGTAGAGAACTAATACAAACATTTACCTTCTTTGCATGCTCAGCACACAGGTCGTTTGTGTACGGTGTTCAAGTATCGTTGTAATCGAGATACTTGTGCCCCTAGAATACACATATTTTTGTGCACACTTGCATAGGGACAAAGGTGTGTAGCTGCCTGGTTCAGTTAATTGCAGGCCAAACTTTGCCAGCTCATGTCAGCACTTCGCTGAAACTCAACTGTGCACTCCTTCCCACAAACTGTGAAAACACTGGACTCAAGCAGCTGCATCTCATCAGTATGCTGTCTCCAAAGAAGCTCAAGCATTGCATGCTCAGGTGCATTAATGCATGGCTCCAATTTCGTAAGGAGTGGGGAAATAGGAAAAATCTTTAAAAATTAATTAAAAATTAACAAAGTACACTATGACTCTCATTTTTGGGTGAGATGTTGGAAATCAACTGCCGATATTTTTCAACTATTTGGTTTACATGGAAACTGGTCATGTGACATGATATAGGCAGTTATAATGGAAATTAACTTAATGTTTTAAAACACGGCTTGCCGACACACTAAACATTCATGGATATGTACAAGAATATTCTCACAGAACCTTTTACTCTTATACTGCAATGCTGTAATCAGAAACTTGAAGATTATGCCACAGACATGAAAATATTGCTATGAATACAACAATGTCTTGGACAATGTCAATATAATTTGCACTAAAACGATCGTTCCAGATTATAATGCTTACAAGTCTAATTGTAGGACCAAAGTTGGCTGTAATCTGGACAAAATCTACGTATTAACTACCCACATTAACGTTGTCTTATGTGTCGGCAAGTCCAACGCATTTTTCGCGTGATGAATTCGCGCACGCCATAATCATTATAGGCCCCTGCCGTGAAACAAAATATTATGAAATACAAATATACATACAATATTACAATGACTAACTACTAAGTAATGCATTCAAATAGTATGCAAGGAACAGAGAGAATAATATGTACAGAAGTACAATATGATAAGTACATATGTTCGTTTATATATTGAACAGAATATTTGACAGAAGTCTGAGTCTTTTATATATGAAAGGATATTTAAGGATATGAAAGGATAAGAACATTTATTGCGCCCTTAATAAGAGTTTTAAGAGAAATCAGTGTCACACTTAAACATCACCACCCCAAAAAAGTTTGAACCATCCATATGCTGGGTACTTATTTGTATTTCAAATATTTTTCTGTGTGTGGGAAACTTAAGAGAAATCACAAATCAATGTTGAATAATTCAGACATAAAAATCCGCAATAGCGAACTCAGTATATATCAAAGTTCAAAGGTCGCCACATATCGCATATGATGTATTATACTGTACAACGGCCAATTGTACAAGAAAAATTAATAATTTGCTATCCCTGCTGGTTGCTATAATCTAACATAATCCAACAGCTCATATTTATAATTTATTCAGTTTCAGTTTCATTCGAACACCAAAACGCACTAAAATAGCAACACGCTAGGTATGTTTAATCGCGTGCCAACTCGCATGGAGATATCAAGTCAAGCGTGGGCAGAGTCAAGCAAGAGCCAAGCATTAATCGGCCTGAGTGGTTTTCGCCAAGGCTGACACAATGAAGTAGGTACTGAAATTCCCTACTTCTAACCCTTTCCCCAAAATTCCACCATGTTATACTACCTATTGACATTGTGAGCTGGCTTGTTTCAGGGGCAGCGTCATTAGAAAACAGGAAAATGAAATGATTGGTATTTTCATTGAACCAAATAAGTTGCCGAAAAGGATGTGGCAATCGTAAATGCAAATCAGTAATCATGAATACAAGGCCAGTCAGTGATGGTCCTAGTGACCCAGGTGCATTTGGAATTTGACTAATACTACCTTATATCTAATGATTTTACAAATTTATCAATTTTGTCATCAGACACTCGACTAAGCAACAACTCAACATCTACCCCTAAGCACTTAATATTTTGTGGTAACCATACTTTCAGCATCAGGATCAAACACAGAAGACTGTTTTACACATTAAATTAAATTTACATCGAGACAAAAAATTCTGAGACTTAAAAGCAAGTGCTTGATTTAGGGAATCCTTGGACTGCTTATGATCATTCATGGCTTTGTTGATTACCCCTTGTAAGTATTTTTCCCTTTTATACTTACTAATCAAGCTGTCCATAAGTTCTTTGTCTGCATGGGCTGTTACAAAATCCCAAGCTCCAAGTACTGCTGGAACCTCGCCACCATGGATGTATTCAAGTACATTCTTGGTCTTGTGTCGTCATCTGTAGCGACAACGGTCACTGATCATATCGATGTTAGTTTTGGTGTTTTGTCTTTGTGTACAAGCATACCCTTTCTGGTCCATCAAGGTTTTTAATTTAACATATTCCTGTGAAATATTCTGCAGGTGTTGCTGAATTTCCGCAACTTCTCCATCAACTTCCTCTTGTCGTTCGATAGATGCATTTAAATCATCATCTAAATTAAAATTATGGAAACAATTATTCCAGTTTACATGCATGCACTGTGTGCAAAAATTTAAATCTATGAACTTAATTGGATTTAATTAAATATGCTTATATGCATGAATAGAGACAGACCGATAAAAATAAAAATAAAAAAAAAAAAAATTATAAATATGATCTTGATACTTGCTGATAAATTAGGAGTTCCAGATATTATTTGCTGCATCATGCATGTATATTGAATTTATCTCAGCTAATGGCAGATAATTTACTTCTCAAAGGTAAAATGCCAGCTGGTAATTGGTTAGCTGGACACTATAGCAACAGTAAAACACTACAGCAACAATTTATGCCTTTACAGTTTATGCTGTTTATTCAGGAGCCAGGCTGGCCAGGTACAGGTAACCGGCTTCAAAGAAATGTATAGTAAAAATTCCTGTGTGTTTAAAGATCTTCTTTGCAACAGCTGAGATCTCACTTACCGGGATGAGACCCCCCCCCCATATAAACACACACAAGCGGGCTGGCCTGGTTGCCACCATTCAAAACAACAATTAGAACAAAATTTATTGCAGGTTAAACGGTTCAAGGAAGTACTAATTGGGCAAATATTGTTTTAAAAATGTTTTAAAATAAACGCAAACAAGGGCGCTAAAGACAGGGTATTTTAACCGCTCCGAAAATCACAGCTAGGAGAGTGGAAACTAACAACACTTGCAATTTGACTCTGGGAGCAAACTGCATAGCAACCAACCATCATGACAAGCTTAGTATTAAATGTACTCGAAGAAGGTATATTTCTATTCGATAATGCATTGGCTGTAAATGCCAAAAGTCAAACGATGTTGTGTATTGAAAAGGCGTCCGTTTTCATTTTCCTTCAAACATTGACACTGATCTCTATCGATGTTGTGAACATAGTCGTCTAACATTTCAATGTCGACTTTGCTATCAAGACTGCTGTGATTGGTGTCTGTAGGTTCTTCAATGTTGCTTGTGTAGAACATGTTAACGTCAGCACTGCTGTTTTGTTCTCAGTCATCGGCATATGTGATAAAGAGGGTGACACTATAAATCTGGATTGATTTCTTTTCAGTCGTGAAACTTGCAAGTAACCACTGAATCCATGCTGCAGGTGAAATCACTATCATGCATGTTATCTTTATACATGTAAGATACTGCTCGACCAAACACATTCCCAAAGAATTCTGTTAATATTCAGTTACCAGAATGGGTATTAGAGTTGCATCTGTAATTAATTACATTCTTTCCTCATATTCATCAGCTTTGTTTAATTCAGTGTCACTAAGATCTGATTCCGTACAGTGAGAGGTGACATTCATAAATTAATTTTTGGGGGCTACAACTTTTGTTTGCAGTGTTGGCTGTCTACAGACCGACTTTTCCCAGGCTACCTTTTCATGAACATTGAACTATCTTTTCTCCAAATCATTCGTAGTCTTTTTTTATCCACTTGAATTTCCCCATAATACTCTTGTGCGATTGATTGCCACATGTTCGTTTTACTTTTAGAATCTACTCCCATTCTTTCAGCAACAATTCCGCAAATTTGTTGACATTGAATGATTAAAAAAACCGGTCTTTTTGGTTTTCCATGCCCACCGCCCAACAAAACCGATTTATCACTTTCACTGTTATTTCCCAATTTTTGGCTCCATTTTGGTAATATTTCTTCCTCCACTTTGCACAATAAATACACTTTCTAGCTGAGTGACAATTTTTTACACTTTGCCTGCCTGAAGGACATGAAGATCGATGTTGCTGAAAATTTGAACATACAATATGCTTATGTGATCAACTATTATGGGAGCAATCTTATGCCAGTTTGCCATGTTTTAATTTAGACAACTTTATTTGTGAAAAACAAGTTATGACCTTTTGTTAAGAACCTAGAAATAATCCATTTTAATCTCTTGTAACTATGTTACACTTAAGTTCTTTGTATGTTTGCATGGTGATAAAATATAATAGGTTTTGTTTGTGGAAACACCACGTAAATTTATTACTGCAAAGCTTTCGATCCGTAAGCCCGGATCTTCATCAGTGCTAATAATATGTGACTTGTTTAATTCACACGCTCTTTTTATATACAAGAGTGTCGTGATCTGTTGGCTCGCGTCATTTGAAATTTAATTAAACGGCACATCAACCACGTCATTCCAAACGTAGTGAAGTGATTCCAATTAACGCGCGCGCATCCAAGACAAGAGAAATTAATTTTGCACATTAAAGAGAGCACGCCACGTACTATCTAGTGGCTTTCCCTCCTGATCTATAGTATTGTGCTTCTCAATTTCAATTGACTCTCTCATTTTGCGAGAGAACTTGTGACTATCAATCGCCAAAATGGTTGCTTCGTCCCATTTTATACGATGGTCGTAAGTCCAAGTATGTTTAGCCACAGCAGATTTATCTTGCTCGGCTTTCTCGCAATTCGTCTTGTGTTCCTTAAGACGTACTGAGAGATTTAAGACGTACTGAGAGCGTGTGAATTAAACAAGTCACATATTATTAGCACTGATGAAGATCCGGGCTTACGGATCGAAAGCTTTGCAGTAATAAATTTACGTGGTGTTTCCCACAAACAAAACCTACTATATGTTACACTTCTTAACATTTAATTTAATACATATGCTTTTTTGTTGAGGGTCGATGGTGGGAGGTCAAGGGTTCAATGTCAAGGATCAAGATGCAAAATGAAATGTAATGCTGATTACTTGAGAATACAATAAGATGAAATTCTTGAGCATCCAGTGAATGGAATTGCAGTCATTAATTTCACCAACGGTCAATTTGCCAATGTCTCGGATCGATTCGCCAACATATATAAGACATAGATATAAAGTGTATGGCACTTATGGAAAGCAGGTATTTTTTATTTTTATATAATTATTTCTATCTGTAGAGCCAACTGTAATTTTTAGTTTGTAAAATGTAATTACTAATTAGTTAAGTGTACCATATATGTAAATCCTGATAAGTTCACAGCATGCGAAATTGTCTATTCTTTTCTATTCTAATGTATTCTGTACAGCACAAATACTGTTATCTTACTAGCCAGGAATTATCTTTGAACCACATCATGTATAGATTTATTTCATCACAGGGAGCTCAGGGGGATTAATGCATGGGTCCAGGTTAATATTGCTTTGAAAACATTAAAATTGCCATAATATATCACTGAATGTACCTTTTGCGGAGAAATTAACAACACTATACAACATCAGTAAGAGCTTTAGAATTAACACTTTATGTTTCCATGGAAACGTGTCACGTGATATTTTTCCCCATTTTAAAGGGAGAATTCCTTACCATATTTTCAGTGACGCTGCGGACAAGGAAAATAGTAATAAACGATTCAGCATTTTCCCGTCTGAAAGACTTTAGTGTATGATACTTGCGTTCCTAACTTGCTATCCTAAATCAGATACGTTTTTGATCTATATAAATTAATAATACGTTTAGGAGTTCATATATTGCGTAATATCTTGAAGGAATTTCTTGCCGTTTAAGCGCAGATTTACTAAATGTGCGAAAAGCTAGTTTCGGTACAAAAATATATGTAAATATGAATGTCCGTATATGTTTAATGTTAACAAAAAGTTAACCATCCCTGTCCGCAAGCAGAATGAAAGTTTCCGTACAATTTGTCGAAAAGACGCCATCTTGACTTTGAGCCTGCAATACGCAATACAGCGGTAAATGCAAAAAGCAAAACAAATTCGACGGCGCGAAATTTGAATATTTCGCGCAATTACACAATAAAGTACACGTTGTATAGCTTCTAACACGCAAACAAGAGAGTTTTTTACAGTAATTTAATCAATGTTATATTCTTTATTTAAATATGAGTGGTTCATAATGGTCGTAAGTCTAATTCATCCCAATACTTGTGGATTTGCCAAAGTAATTGCTTGGCAGCTGGAAAAATCAACAGCGTCAACAGCAATACGGTCGGACGGAGAATCATTACCAAAATTTCGCTCGCGAATATCAAAGTTACACTACGAAAATTTTATTGAAGCTTTCAGCGAGTGCAAAGAGAACTACTCAATTAGCTTTGCGACTTTTCAGAAGAGGTTTCAAGATCTCCATACAAAATTTGTCAAATGGAATTCCCGTAAAATCAACGAGCGTGTGAAATATCTTGCTACTTTTGAGACGGAAAAGTGGAAAAAACTTCCATCCTCAAAGAAAGCTGAACATAGTTTACAGGAGTGCCGTGGATGTTCTCACAGCTACAGCTATGAGCAGTCTCTGTTTCCTGTCAAGTCCAAGCAATTTAACAATTGTCAAGACAAGAATAACTTTGTAACAGCAACACAGACCGCTAATGACGTGGGTGAATCGAAAGCAAAGGTGAAATGCAAAAAACGCGAGGTGACCAAGGCAGCTAGGGAACTGTATGCACAAATTAACCCGCAATTTCAGAAAATATGTCGGGTTCCTTTGGCTCAAGCTTTAGTTTCTGTTCCAGAATTGCAACTCCAGCAGAAGAAATCTAAAACTGAAATGAAGAAAGAAAAAAGGGACTGTTACAGGAAGGTAAAAGCACGGATTGAAGAGGAATGGAAGGAAACAGATATTTTAAGGTTAGTAACGCTGTACATGCATGAAATAATAGTCATTCACCTAAAAAGTTAAATCATGTCAAATTTGTTACACTTAGGTGTTTTGGTAACAGACAGTCGTTGAAGTCGCGTCAGAAAGATCGTCTAGCGCAGGCGTTTGAGCCAAGACTGAGTCCAGAACATTCGCAGGTACCTAAATAAAAAGAAGTCCTGTTGGGATATTTGACAAGATGGCTTGGGACAAAGATGCTCTTAAATCAGAAGTTGAGTCATATGAAGATGGCAAGTTTGTCAACTGGTCTCAACTGGCAAAGGACTATAACGTCACCAACACGAAAGGCGAAATTGCAGCAAATGGCGGCCAGATTGTGAAAGAGTGGTTGAAATCAGTTGGTGTCAATACAGGGAGATTCAAACGATACAACACCAATTCAGATGATCCACGCATTCGACGAAAGAAGAGGAGAGGCCTAGGAGGGGAGATATCCATACCAACGCCGGTAACAAATGCATCTCTGAAAAAACAACTGCACGAAAAAATTATGCAGAATGAGTATTCAATAGGAAAACTAATTGTTCCTAGAAAGGTACCTAATATTTTTATATGTTCTATCCACTAGCATCAAACTGGTAGACAAGTATTGGTGATTTTCACATATTAATTCCATGTCGGTGTAAAAATCCCTTTAAAACAAAGAAAATCCATTGAAATTTATTCTGAGGATAATTTATTTGGTACTTTACCGTTTTTTACCAACATGGGTGCTTTAATATGACGTGAAAAATATCAGTATATAGTTCAATCTGCCCTGGAATTGTACACTTATCAAATCATGTACCTTAAGGTTATCTTGCTCTATACTAATGCCTCATAATTTACTCATTAGTAATGGTGAAGTGTTAGACGTGTTAGATTCTTTGACATTAACAGTGTCATTCACTTGCTGTGCCTGATACCATTATTTTACTATCACTGTCTTTCACCCGACGAAAAAACATGGGCTTTCAAGACCAGGAAACTCGATCTACACTAGTAATAACTACAGTTTATGGGAATGCATTCAGTCTATTAGGCACAAAGTTTAAAGTTTTGGGGAACATAAAGTTGTCATATGCGGCAACCTTTAATTCCCCTTCCCCCAATATTTCACAAAGTGTTTGCCGCAGAGTATATATTAAGTTTGTCTATCATGCCAGATGATTTGTACAGAAGTCTCTTTTTTATTTTTTAGTATGAAAAGTTGACACTTAATGACGATGGTACGATTGTTCAAAGTGAGTTTGTGGTAGAAGGTCGAAAGCAACCTTTGACTGTAATAAGAAAGATTTTTTTGAAGTCCCATGCCAATTATATGAGAACCGTTACAGATGAAGAGCTATGCATGATGTCAGAAGAACAAGTTAAAGAAAGATTAGTTCAAAGTTAATGCTGTGTTCTCAGATTTGGATGATGTAGATACATTAAAAGCAAAGCTGAAAGATATTTCACACACTCGTCATCTAAAAATATGGCATGATCTGTCAACTATCGCCAATCACAGTCACCTAATTTTCATGGTTGCATGCATATATGACCCAGCTTTATTTTACACAAATAAGGAGTTTGAAATGAAGACCAAGAGAAAAGTTGACATTCAAACAATCGTAGAATCGCCTGAAGTTTACATTGTCGCCAGATCGAGCAGTTCAGATGTAGAGCAGCTGTCGTATATAGAAACAAGAGTTGAATGCTTGGAAGAAATTAGCTTGCCATTACCAAATGAAAATGGAGAGGAAATAATTGATATTATGCGTTTCTTTCATGGTGACAACCCAGCCCAGCAATACGAGTGTGGCCAACAAAAGGGGGGCCACTATTACTGTTCCGTCTGTGGAGTACACGCAAACCGTGTGTATGAACTGGATTACAGCTATCGTTGCACGCACATGTCGTTGAGTGACAGACAAAAGTTGATTTTGGAAGGTGCCATTTCTCGGCAAAAAACATTGGCAGGAAATAGCAAACCAGTTCACCAATTGAAGAAGCCTGAGTTACTACAGGAGTTAAATAGTAGGAAGATCTATGAGGGGGAAACACAAGAAGATTTGAAAAGGTTGTTGACTGATGAACTGCATGGGGTTCAGAGAGTCCCAGCTCTTCTCTACACTAATCCATTGGCTAGTTTAGCTTCAATTAACTGCGACAAGTATGAAATATTACCATTTGAACCGCTACATGATGTGGGAAAGCATATTGAAAATATTCTTGTTGAGTTGCCCATGCATGTTTCACCTGAAGAAGCAACAATGATCACTGAAACAATTGAACTCTGCCTTGGAAAGAAAGAAACAAAACGATGCTTTGACTACCGATGTACTCTGATTACGGTTACAAATCGTGTAATTGGCAAGGTTTCCCTGGAAGTACAGAGGCTGTTACAAACCTTGGTGGAAATACAGGCCATCGCATATGGAAGAGATGAGAACCGTTCACCTCAGAGTGTTCTAAGATTCCACAATCTGACATGGCTACATGCATTTCTATGTTGGCAAGTTATTGGCTACCAGACAAAGAAGATGACTTGTCGAAAATTTTATGGCGTCTATTTTCACAAATTATCGGCCCATGCTGCTATCCAAAATCGCCTCATTAGTGGAAAATCTTGTCATGCAGAAGAACAAGAAAGAGTTTTCAATGCAGTTACCAACATCACTCGGTCCACCTCATCCTACAAACCGGATCATATTATTGGGAATGTCTTTCTTCGAATCCAAGCTGAGAAGAAATTGGGGGAGTACCATTCTGAGAATACAATTGATCAGCAGCAAAATCACATTTCCAAACTGGCTAAATCACTTCCCTCTCTTGGCAATACTGTTGTTCCTTTCAGCATTATAACACGTCATTCTAAATCTTGGCAAACTCATTTGGAGAGGATAAGTGACTTTCTTATGTTTGGCAGAGGTGTTTGGTGGACCAGCAATGAAGAAGGTGATGTGGAATTTTTTGACAGCATGCAATCCGGAGTAGATTCAAGATCTGAAGGTCCAAAGCTTCATCATTTTCGATCAAGTAACTTCAAAGAAGAAGAAGACCACCTACATAAGTGCTGGTCTGTGTGCATCGAAAAGAAAATTCTGTTACCTCTTCATGTGCTGCGGTTGAAAGATGCCACTACAGATACCTTTATCCCTACCCAGACCCAGTTCCTGAAGAATCAAGAATTGTCAGATGATGCTTCCAATGATGCCAGTATGGACGATGAAGCAAATAGTGAACACATAGGAGAGATCGCAATTAGTACACCCAAAGAATACAGTCAAAACTGTTTTGACAGTGTTGGTAAAAATGACCATTCTCATGAGGATATTGTTCAATATAACCTGATAATGCCCATGCCTGAAGATGATTTGAGAGAATCAATGTTAGAAGACCCTCCAGTGGACACTGCACATATGACAGCTGGTAAGTTTTAGATAATTAATGTTAACAAAATATATTAGGACATTATAGTTTTGACTGTTATGTACAGTAGGGGGTGCACCGGAAACCAATTTTTTAAGTTCCGGCCGGAACCAGATCTGGATCTGCAATATATAGTCATATGTTACTTTGTCTGCTGCCAGAAAAGCAGACACTTCAAGTCATCAAGGAGAAAGCTCGCAAATGGTAGAATAAAAAGATTGACAAATGTTAAACGTCATAATGAAGTGTTAATTGTGTATATTTTCCTTGTGTAACAGTCAAAATTTCTCCCTACTGTGAACTTTTGTCAGACACAAAAACGTTTGATATTCTGAAAATAACAGAGTTCCGGTTTCGATCATGCTTTTTTATTAGTTCCGGCCAGAACCAGAGCTCTGAAAAATAGGGGTTCCGGTGCCCCTCTACTGTTATGTTCTACCATAATATTATGATAACAATCATATTAAAGCTGTTCTTTCATATTTAGCGCAAGAGGATGTTCAAGCTGTAAATGGCACAAGTGAAGCTCAAATCAGCAAAGACCCTTTAAGTGCTAATAAAGAACAATGGCACACTAAATTGGGCTCAACCCTGGCATATGTTCTTGGAAATACAAATGAAGTCATTGAACTTGATCATGTCAGAAAAAAGGCCAAGGACCAACGACAGGATAAGTTTTTGCTGGATAGCTACATGTATAAACTTGCGGTGATTCAAACAAAAGTGTCAAAGAAGAAAAGAGAGTTGGAGAAAAACATTGAGGATTGGGAAAAAAATTATTTTATGTCCAACAATAGGTTACCAACATATGACGAACTGATAGCAGATTCAGTCATAAAAGAAAAACTAAGACAAATAAAAACTGCCAAAGTCATTATGAAATTAAAGGGATGATATAAGAGATCATCATGTGTACTGTATTAATGTGTATTAATACAATATAATTTGTACAGTATTTACTCAGTAGCTTTTGAATAAATCCTAACCTTGAATAAATCCTAATTAAAGTTTAATAATACATGGGACAATTTAACTTCTCACAATGTATAATATATTGTTGCCAAGCCAGTACAGTGCACCCTACCTATAAATAGGGCCCCGAAATTGAATGAGACCTTAAAAATATAAAATTGAGCGTAATTTCCCACCGAGAACAATTTGTCCTGGGCCCAGAGAATTCTCTCAGCGGCCCTGAAACCAATCTCGTACCCAGAGCCATCGTCAACGATGGCTCTGGGTACGAGATTGCCCTGAAACCAGTCGACAATATTTTTATTTCAAATTGTCATTCAAAATTGTCTCGTGCACGTGCAACATTGCATTTTTAGTAAATGGACAGCCAGGACAGAAGTAAATTTTAAATCGATAGCCTGTATAAATGCACAGGATAAATGTAAAATATTAAGTTAACTGAAATGTAGACTAACCTGATATGTTCCTTCAGCCTTGTAAATATTTTTTATGCATAATAAACAAGAAAAATGTATTATTTGTTCAGTTTGTTGCCTTTAAACTATTAATTTCAAAACGCTTCCCATTTTTAATCATGGTGTTGCCATGACAATTATTTAAACGGCATTCTATATTTTGGTCACAAGCATTACCACCACCCCCCCCTGTTTTACGCAAATATGGCTTTGATGTCCAAATTGGGCAGAATTACACTCGCGGTATTTTTATAATTTCAGTGCTGCAATTTTTTTCAAACGCAGAGATATAAGCTGAATAATGGTGCATTCTGTTGAGTACAGAAGAAAATTAAGAAATTCTAGGAAGAAGCGAAAACGAGCTGAACGATCAATTGCGCGATTCAAGGTTAAAGGAGAAGCGGAGGTAAAAAAAAGAGTAGATGCTACAGTCAGCTTAATTCGAAATGATTTCGAAAAGCAGAAACGTATTGCCATCAAATATTATAATAAGTGGAAGCAATGTATGCTCATTGTCAATAAGACTACATCTTTAAAGGTAAACAAGCACATTAATATACGAGGATAGAGATAGGGTTTTGTACATTGACTACCACCACTGAGTACTACCAGTGGTGAATTTAGGGAAGGGGTGCAGGGGGGTGCGCCCCCCCCCCAGGCTCTGGTCAACAGGGGTGCATGGGGAGTGCAAAAATGGCGTTTATCCTAATTCTAACCAACTTATGTTAAGGAATTCAGTTGGGTATCACTAATTGACAATAGCGGAATAGCCAATATTAAATATTCTGAATTTTTAAATGTTTTGAGAATCTAAAAATTTTCCAGAATGTTTTCTCATAATGGTAGAAATGCCATTTCAGAGACCCAAATTTTAAAAATTTTCACGCCTTTGGCGCTCGGCTGGTGGTTTCGCCATTGGTTAGCACCCCCCAAAAAAACTTTGCTGGATCCACCACTGAGTACTACAGTCTACTCCTTTCAACAAAAAATCAATAACTTTCTTGAATTTGGCACCAACATGGCCACCATGCCATTGTCTTCTAATTCTCAACGGATTGATTGCAAGTCAAGAATTAAGGGCAGGGGAATGTAGGGGGTGGTGGTGGCGGGGGACTGTGCCAATGGGCTTGCTGAGACTGCTTTACTATTTTGGTACAATATGCTATGCTGAAATTGAGTATATTTAACATTTTGTATAAATTTAATTACAAGAACAACCTAGATTTTACTTGATTTTTACTTGGTAACTTGGGGATTGGCAATGGTAGCTGATAAGGCCTATGGAATTGAAATATCAGTTTACAGCAACCCACAGTCACCTGCCTGTGCAAGTCTTAGACCCCACATTAAATTTTCACTGTTTCATATTTTTCAATTATTTCTAATGCTAGTTAATTTAAATACTTTAAAGGGGAAGTCAAGTCCGTTCTGCGCATTGGTTCTGCGCATAACAATGTGAGGACCTCTAATGTAAAAATTGTCCAAATTTTGAATGTTTCGAATTTTTCTGAACATAAACTTTATTTCATATTCATTTAGAAGCATAGCGAACCAAAATGGTGTTAGATATTCAGACAGTACATCATATTTTAAAAAATACAGCAGTTCAAAATGTAAACAAACCATTTGTTTACATTACAGACTTGACTTGCCCTTTAATAGTTAACTACAAACATGCTGAAATCCTAAATTAAAACATGAATATTGTGTAAAAGATAGATTTAAGATGATGTACAGTCTGTTTGTGAGAGATTGGTATTACTGTATATTTAATTTTGCTAATTTCAATTGTAATAGGCTTCAACAGGAATGCAACAGCAAAAATGGATTCCAAAAATTGAGCCAGATGAACTGGAAGATGCTTCACCATGCATTGGCTCTGGAAGCTTTGGGCAATGTCGCACATGGTACTACTCACGATTTGGTATACATGTTGTTGAGAAAATTATACCAGATTTAAGTGAGAGTTCTGTTTATCAAGAAGCACTCTATCAGCAAATGTTTGCACATAGATGCGTGCCTTATATTTTTGGAATTAACAGTGCCAGAAAGCCATACTCTTTATTTATGGAGTTTGTTGGAAAAGATTTGCAGTCACTGACAGTACACAAACTTTTATATGATAACCAATCCATGAAACTCATTGGAGGTATGTCGGTGCTAGACTGGTTCAGAGTATGTTACGATATTGC
Organism: Paramuricea clavata; assembly: GCA_902702795.2. Classification (NCBI taxonomy): domain Eukaryota; kingdom Metazoa; phylum Cnidaria; class Anthozoa; order Malacalcyonacea; family Plexauridae; genus Paramuricea; species Paramuricea clavata. Next base: position 34,439 of record CACRXK020002758.1, read on the forward strand.
TGATGCATTGCATCACATCCATGAAAAAGGATATCTTCATTGTGACATTAAAACAAACAATGTTCTTGTGTCCCATAAGAAATCTGGGTATCTGATTGACTTTGGCAAGGTGAAACCAATTGCGAATCCACCAGCAAAGAAGTATGCAAAGGCTAACAATTACATTGCTCCAGAGGTTTTGACGGGTAAGCCACCAAGTCCTGCAAGTGATGTATATTCGTTTGGAATAATTATTAAGGCCATTGGCGAAACCATTGAAGATAGCACATTGCTTGAACTTGGAAAACAAGCCTCGTCTGAAATGCCTACACAAAGGCCAAGCACACTACGACTTTTGTCAGCTTTAAATCCATATATACAGGCAGCTAGTGCACCTAATATGATACAAGAAAAGCTTTAATGGGTAATCGCTCAACTAACAAATAAATTAAATGTTGCAAATAAATTTATTTAATTAGGGTAATTTTACAAGCCATGGTTAAACTGTATAATTCTACTTTTTAAAGGATAGTTTTAAACCCATACTGTAACTAAGACTTTGACCTTAGTCTAAAGTTAGCACTTCTAAGTTGTTAACTAAGGTACTGTATGATGTGTTTTTGAACATAGCTTGATTGACAAAATTTCTTGTCTCTTGGCAATCAGTTCAGGTTTTTGCGGCATGGTTAAACTGCACAAATTATTTACAAACATAAACCCATTACCAACACTTTCTATATGCAAAGTTTAAACGTCTAAGTTGTCAAGATACAATTTATGTGTCTTAATTTCGGCAGCTGATTGTCAAAATATTCTTGTCTTTTGGCAATCAGTTCAAGCTTTGCAAAAATGTAAGCTCGTAACCAACACTACAATTACTGGTATGTGCAAAGTTAGAACTTCTAAGTTGTCAAGATACAATGTGTCTTTGGGCAACTGATTGTCAAGATATTCTTGTCTTTCGGCAATCAGTTCAAGCTTTGCAGAATGTAAGTTCATAACTGGACAACACTACAATCACTGGTATGTGCAAAGTTAGAACTTCTAAGTTGTCAAGATACAATGTGTCTTTGGGCAGCTGATTGTCAAGATATTCTTGTCTTTCGGCAATCAGTTCAAGCTTTGCAGAAATGTAAGCTCATAACCGGACAACACTACTGTACAATCACTGGTATGTGCAAAGTTAGAACTTCTAAGTTGTCAAGATACAATGTGTCTTTGGGCAGCTGGTTGTCAAGATATTCTATGTCTTTCGGCAATCAGTTCAAGCTTTGCAGTTAAAAATTGCATAGTTTAACTATGAAAACAATATATTTCTAAACAATCTTATTTTCTGTGTATTTAACAAGACATGCCAATCAATAGCGAGAGAAGATTGCGAAGATGCAAATCAAAATATAAAAAAAGATACAAAGGCCTCGTTTTAAATTGTTTTAAATGTCATGATTGAGCTGTTCTGGTCAAGACAATGTCTAAACTTTTCAATATGTACATGCAATACCCTGATTTATGTAAAATATTCTCCATTTATATATAATTTGCTACTTTGTCTATCAGTCAGTAGATGTATATTTTCAGCGTTTTGGAGAACATGTAAAGAATTAATTATTATTTGCTTGAATAAAGATTTTAAATGCTGTGGGGATTTTGTCCCCACTTGTGTTGTGTTTTATTTTGCATGGGGCCAAGTAAATACAAATGTCAAATATAGAAGCAGAAGCTCGAAAAGACAAAAACACAGGCACAGCAGTGAGTATATAGATAAATTCACATTTTAAAAACGGGCAATTTAACCTATTTAGGGCAAAGCAATAAATAATATTCTAGCAAATAGCTATAAATATAATAAATATATATTCTACATAGCGTCAAATTCGCACTATGACTTTGAGAATCCACAGTATACAGAACACAACAAATGCTTACCTTTTTATGTAGGTCACGCATACGTCTCCAAAGTCTTTAAATACAACTAACGAAATATTCCTTTATAATATTTATACTTTTATATTAAAGTCTTATAGTAAGCAGTATTAAATACACTCCTGAGGCAAGATGGGCTTCGTGGGTGACCTGATCCAACAAACAACCGCAAAAAATGTCGCAAAACTGTCGTGTCCGCGCGTATTTACCTGGGGCGAGTACGAAACTGGAGACATTCATTAATCTACCTGAGAGGTCGGTTTTTATTTCATCACAGGGAGGCTGGTTTTCAGCCTGATTTCTTGGTAAGTCAAATACAAAATAAGTACAAAATTTATTTACTCGTATTTATTTACAAAATTTATATGTCTACATAATGGAGCTTTAATATAGAATGATATTATATTTACATACAGTGTAACCACTGCATGATCATATAAGATCACTCGCAAGGTGTCCATGTCTATGTGAAAGGATGTATACGGAAATGGTAATTAGTTCCTTCAACTATGTGAGCAACTGTATAGATCACTGTATTTTATATATGTGAGAATCATAAACCAAGGCTTATATACAGAGTGTTTCAAAAAACTATAAAATTTGATTTACAGCCAAAATCAGATTGCTTAATTTTCTCTGCACATGGTTGCAAATTTCGATTTTACTGGTTTTACTGTATTTAGTAGTCTCAATCAGAGGCTTTGTTTACAAACCTGTTTGTGAAGTTTGGAACAAACTTTGACATTTTATTCTCGTTGTTTGTCATCATGCACATTCAAAATTTTTGGCTTGAATTCCCAAGTATGCACAAAATAAAACAACAAATATGTATATTGCAGTACAATACTTTTAAACTTATTGTATATTTAACTTAGGAAGCATTGATATATACGGGGATTTTTATGTGTGTCTGTAGACCTTTGGAATTATATAAACATGAAGCAGAGTATTAAGGCTATAGTCTATTTCGAGTAATTAGGTAGAGTGATATACTGTAATCCATTTCTTGTGATAGAAAACTACAATCCTGGACAAAAGTGTTGGGACACTCAACCTTTTCCACCCTTGAATTCTAAAGACAATGCTCCCGTCCCCTCCCCTCCCCTCCCCCACCCAAATTCAATGTTGAAAGTTCCTACAATTTTAGTTAAGGATGCCCCCAAAATCAACATTGAACAGGGGAGGGGAGGGGGGTTCGGTTCAAAAGCATATTTTTTCCGTTAAATCTGCTTTCCCTGAAGAGAACAATAAAAACATGTGAAAATTTTGGGTTGTCCCAAGGACTTTTGGCCAGGATTGTAGGTAGGAGATTGCAGATTTTTTATCACATTTCTACAATGTACAATTAGGATTTTATTGGATGAGTCGATATTTTTCTCACTGTTTAAAGTGCTGTCAAAAGAACAGGTGGGAAATTTGTCTGAGCATGTGTGAGCAAAATTAGTCACGCAATTGAGTGGAATACACGCAACACATGTTTACAAAAAGGCACAATCATGTAAATATTGCCAAATGTTTGTACAAAATAAATTACTGTTTTATGGACATGGTCTAAATTAATCATACAGAATTTTTTAGTGACGTTCTATTTCAGTACCCTGCCATTGTCTCTGGTGGGCTGTCCATGTGCATTCGATCTGAAACAGTTGCTAGCAACTTTGCTGTTGAAAAATTTCGAATGTTTACATGAAAATAGAGGCAAGTCATGCATGTTACAATCTCATAATCTGTATGAGCCCCTATTTTTACGTTTATACCCAAGATATCAAATAAAAATACATGAAACAGAGAACATTTTTAGAAAGTTTTATCGTGAGGCCACGGCCAGTTTTTAAAATATCTTTATTTCTGTTCCGGTCATCACCAAAAGTACACTAAAGCCGGGCTTGAATATACAACAAATTTTGAATCTCATCAAGTACAAATATATTTAACGTGTAACCAAAATATGCTCGTGAAATTGAAATCAATAGCTAAATTTTCAAAACTAAAATTAATAGCTAAATTTTCTCGAGCCGGTTTTCAAGAAGGAAGTTCACATTTCGGCCTTTTATTCTTGGCAAAAATTTGACCTCAACATGTGCGAAGCAACTGGGTCTCAAAGACTCAGCTAAAACATTGTGAGTTGAAAAGTTTTTTTTTCATTTAGCTATATTTGAAATTGAGGCCAGAGGCTATTTTTGAGAAAATACAGTTCAAAGTCAAGATATTTTTACATATTTTCAAAATTTGTCAATTTTTGCAAGCTTGTATTTTGAAGTTAGACCACTGAAGTTACATTAAGAAACATAGGATGGAAAATTTGGGGCATATAAAGTTAATTTCAACTTTCATTTCATTCTCATATCACATCTTTCTTCGTTTATTACGGTTTTAAAGAAGCCACAGATCGATGTATACGGTATTTACTCCCATGTTCACATCGCCATATTAACTTCTTCCAATCACTCGATTACAAAACAAATCATCCCAAAACAAAGAATTCATAGTCGACTTTTAAAAGAATGACTGTTAATTTGTAAATCGGTGAATGGAAAGCAAAAAATCGTCAGCTAAAACAGCTTCTTGCTAATTTTCTGCTTTGTTTTGAATGTAAATGCAATGAGCTTTGTTTATGCCTGCAATTTTTGGTCAGCAATGACAAATTTCCCACCTGTTTGTCAAAAGTGAAAATATTCTTTTAATGAAAATATAAAGTCCCTATAGCCTTCCACCATATAAATTATGAATGCAGCCTAACTTATCTTTAAGTTTCATTAGCCATGGGCTGGCCCATTAATATATGAGAGCAAAATCGTAATATAGTTCCTCAATCGTCTTCTTACCATTCTCATACAGTTCCCATTGTTGGAAGAGTTTTTCTTGCTGATTCCTGTATGTCTTCTGTTGGATCCTTTTCAGCTTAACAGGTGGGAAATTTGTCGTCACCAAAAATTTAATACATTCAAAACAAAGCAGAAAGTTAGCAAGAAGCTGTTTTAGCTAACGATCCATTCTACGATTTAGAAATTAACGGTTCTTTTAAAAATCGATTATGAATTCTTTGTTTTGGGATGATTTTTGTTGTAATCGAGTGATTGGAAGAAGTGAATATCGCAACGTGAACATGGAAGCAAATACCATATATGTTGAATTATGGCTTGTTTAAAACCGTAATGAACGAAGAAAAACGTGATACGAGAATGAAATGTAAGTTGAAATTTATTTCATATGCCTGAAATTTTCCATCCTATTTTTTTAATGCAACTTCAGCAATATAAGTTCATAATGCAAGCTTGCAAAATTTGACAAATTTTGAAAATATGTCCTGACTTTGAACTGTATTTTCATAAAAATAACCTGTGACCTCAATTTCAAATATAGTTAAATGAAAAGAAAAACCTTTTTTGCGTTTTGTATCAAACATATCGTCAGGAAAATAGGGGCTCACAATGTTTTAGCTATATCTTTGAGACCCAGTTGTTTCGCACATGTTGTGATCATATTTTTGCCAAGAATCAAAGGCCGAAAAGTGAACTTCCTTCATGAAAACCGCCTCGAAGGGTCTAGTTTTAAAATTTAGCTCTTAATTTCCATTTCATGAGTATATTTTGGTTACATGTTAAATATTTTTGTACTTGATGAGATTCAAAATTTGTTGTTTATTCATGCCCGGCTTCAGTGTAATTTTGGTGATGACCGGAAAAGAAATGAAGATATTTTAAAAATGTTGCCTCATGATAAAACATTCTAAAAATGTTCTCTGTTTCATGTATGTTTATTTGATATCTTGGGTGTAAGCGGAAAAATAAGGGCTCATACAGTGTGGAAAACACATCCTTGCAGTTTTACATCTGGTAAAATAGATCTGCAGGCTTTCCATAACACAGTTTCGAAGTCCAGGGTGATCTTACTTACATGTGGGTCCATTGGCAGAATATCAACAATCTCTTTCAATACCTATTTGAGAGTTGAAAATTGTAAGACAAAGCAGAGTGACTAAACCCAATCAAGGAATAAACCCAATTAAAATTCGAGCCAACTAGATATATTTCAAAAAATTGATCAATTTTATTTTTATAACATTTTGTAAAGTTTAAATAATTGACTCAGTTAAAATGTTGTTTTATCCTACTTAAATTAACTCGTGTATGCACGAATCGGGAGTCAACTTAAATAATCAAAAGACGGTGTGCAAACCATCTTATATATGAAAGTGAAATTAACATAACATTGCATCTTTAGAGATTATATTAATGTATTCTCATTACTGATACCAACTATTCCCTAATTCCATTAATTTACACTGCCTAATGCAGACGATTTTAGTTGACTGCCACTCAGGATAAAATCATAATCAGCCAGTTATTCAAGGAATAAGGGAAAGTACATTTATTATGCTGAGGGGGGGGGGATGAAGATGTTAAGGGGGGGCTCCGAAA
>CACRXK020002759.1:0-40761 GCA_902702795.2 Paramuricea clavata
GAGTCATTTATAAGGCCAAACACACACCGAAAAACGCGATGAGCACCCTGGCGTGGCGCGAGAAGAAATAGAACAATGAAGGAAAGTTAGAATATATGTAGACACAATAACCCAATATATTACAGCGTAACTAAATATTTTAAACAGGATGAACGTTACCTGTAAATTAAATCGAAAAACAGCGTCGCGTACTTGCAAAACGTGCATGTAAACGCCATAACTCTGTTTGTCGGCGACCAACTGAAAATATGATATCATGCGCTTTCAAATGAAAACATACCTTTAAAACACTGGCAATAGTCCTCGAAGCCAACTTTAATAAGCCACGATTGAACGTATTCTTTTGATTTTACCATCTTGAATACAATTGAACGATAATTCTTCAGTTTTGCTCTACGCAAAGGAGATAACTTGGCTGTCTTACTATACCGCCTGCACTGAATGATCGATAAAAAATATATAGGATGTAATTTGACTATGGCGCGTTAACAGCCTGTGTGGATTTTGCGGTCGATGATTGGTTACTCATGATGAAATGACGTTTTTAATAAAAACAATTTCGGCACTGTCCTAAATACAATGCCGAGCAGACAACTCCCACATCCTGTATGCATCCTGTTATAATTCTAAATCTCATTAGAGGATTAGTAGGGGATTAGTCATAAGTGTGACAAAATGTGGGTGTATATATTGCTAGATCCCGAAATAAATAAAAATGCAACAGATTTTGCTACCTTTAAAGCCAGAATTATTGTAACGTAGGAGTATGACATTTATGCATCCTGTTATAATTCTAAATCTCATTAGAGGATTAGTAGAGGATTAGTCATAAGTGTGACAAAATGTGGGTGTATATATTGCTAGATCCCGAAATAAGTAAAAATGCAACAGATTTTGCTACCTTTAAAGCCAGAATTATTGTAACGTAGGAGTATGACATTTACATAATTGCAAATAAAGTGCAAGACTATATTGAACTGGCCAAGATTTAGTGTATTTTACGTGCCCTATAAAACTATTTTGCGAATCTGCTTCTAGTCTAGATTTCTAAATTCCCCCTAACTGGAAAACTACTCAGACTCAGTCTGGCAAATTGCGATCTGCAATATTTTTACTATTAGCCGCTTTCCAGTCATATATTACTCTTTAAGTTTAAATGTTACTAATTATACAGCTAAGCTGATAACTGAATAAAAATACACTATACAGCTTTAATGGTTAAAATGAATATGTAAGTAAATGTATGCGAGTAAATTATACTCATCATTTAGAGTAGAAAAGTTGGTCGGTTATTACTCAATATTTGAGGGGGTTTTTACTCAAAAAATTGAGTTGGTGAAGTTTACTCTACTCTTGAGTAAAAATAAATTTCGTCATTACTCAGAGCTGAGTAAAGTATACTCATTGTCTTGAGTGGTCAATACTCAAATGATCTTACTCAAAATGCAGAGTTGTTGTTTACTCAATTTAAGAGTAAATTTCGTAATTTACGCAGCAGTGAGTAAATTACTCAATTTAAGAGTAAATTTTGTCGTTTACGCAGCAGTGAGTAAATAATACTCATCGTCGTGAGTAGAGTTGTTCGTCAGTTTTTACTCAAAATTTGAGTAATTTTTTTGTTTACTCAAAAAAGAGTAAAAAAAATGCTTTTACTCAAACAATTGAGTTGGTGATGTTTACTCCACTTTTGAGTAAAATTAATTTCGTCATTTACTCAGTGCTGAGTAAATTTTACTCATTGTCTTGAGTGATAGTTACTCAAATTATTTTACTCAAAATACAGAGTTGTTGTTTACACAAGTTTAAGAGTAAAAGTATTTTAACATAAAGAAGGAGTAACATTTACTCGAATTATTGAGTAATTGTTGCAATAACTCATAAAATAAGTAACATTTACTCATGCATTTTTTGCAGTGTTGTTTTAAAAAAAATAAATATATATATATTTATTTTTTAAAAAAATGGGTGTAACGTGTGTAACGTGTCATATTTCTATATATTTACTATAGATTATTATGTAAAGTAGGTGTAACGTGTAGTGTAACGTGTGTGTAACGTGTGTGTAACGTGTCAGCGTTTGCTTAATGAACACAAGTGGATAAAATTTACATAAACTAATCACTTTAGATTAGCTGGTGGACATCCCACAAGCACAGCAGCACATACTCCAGTATAAATGACAACGTTTTCTTATTTTTCGTCATAATTATGGCTAAGCTGAGAAACTGTAATACAATGACTCCCTCCTCAGGAAATGAGGGCTAATTGAGCTTGAAAGGACGTAAACGAAGTTAAAATCACTACATTAGATTTTTGTGGCTTATTGTATATGTCTTACTATATCGCCAAGTACTTTAATAGATTGTACTTAGCCTACAGCTTGTTTATTTTCCCAAAGACTTTTCGGCTCTAGTAAGTAATGACAGTACAAAAATTAAACTTGTCAGAAAAACTTCTTTATTCTTGTCCAGTCCCCCGCGCAGCCTCCTTGCATAATTTTTACATTTTGGAGGACAAAAAACTTTCGGTTCATTGATTGAAATATGTCAATTTCATGTCAACATGATCGCTAGAGTTTGGCAAAATTTCACATTTTCGACAGCAAACCCCCAAACAGCTTCATCTCAGACAATCCGGAGCAAAAATAATGAGACTTTTCACGTTTTTGTCCATTTTCAAGTACGTCGGCCTCCCCCCTCCCCCCATGATCAATGTTGGAAAAAGCGGGTTGAATTTTCTCTTTTCAGTCATCCACACAACATTGAATTGGGGGTGCGTGGGGCATTTATGCGTTTCTCTCAATAATTTTTGCTCCTGATTGTAGTACCCAGTGCTTATTGCGATATTTTGGTCCAATTTTCACATTTAAAACAGCAATAACTCAAAGACTATTTGAAGGATCAAAAAACTATTTGAATGTCTTATATGCGGTGTTTTGTAAGCTTTCTGATTATACAAGTCATTTTTGTTGTAACTGAATACAAAATTTCACATTTTCTTGCTATAATACAATTTCATAGGGGATAATCACTGATCACCCATTTTCTCGGTGTTTGGCAAGGTTTAAAAAGTTCTGTTTCTCCTGGACTGGTTCTGAGTGGATGATGATTTTTACCATGCGCGAGATAACTATGTTGGTAGATGGCTTGCCTAAGTCCTATTTAGTTAAGCAAAGCAGACACCAACTTAAAAAATGTGTCACATACCGTGGGCCGTAGTGCGAAAAAGTGCTTAGAAAAGCAATTTCGTGGCAACCCCCTGGGGAATAGATTTTCTGTGGTTCAATGCACAATACCATAGATGCTCAATTACCACAAAAAGTTCCCAAGCAAAAAACTTGCCAATCACCGAGAAAATGGGTGATCAGTGATTATCCTCTATTAAATTGTATTACAGCAAATTTCACATTTAAAACACCAATAACTCAAAGACTATTTGAAGGATCAAAAAACTGTTTGAATGTCTTATATGCGGTGTTTTGTAAGCTTTCTGGTAATGCAAGTCATTTTTGTTGTAATTGAATACAAAATTTCACATTTTCTTGCTATAATGCAATATCATAGGGGATAATCGCTGATCACCCGTTTTCTCGGTGTTCGGCAAGTTTTTTGCTTGGGAACTTTTTGTGGTAGTCGAGTATCCATGGTACTACGCATTGAATCACAGAAAATCCATTCCTCAAGGGGTTGCCACAAAGTGAAATAATTTTGGCAACGGCCCACGGCCTTGTTAAAGATAATGAAACAATCAAAATCAAAATTTCAGGTGATGGGGCTAACTTGACTCGGAGTTCGAATTTTATTTTGATGAATTTTGCCATTTTGCAATCTTCTGATGATGTTTTGGTAGTAAAGGGAGATAATGCTATAGCTGTTGTAAAAGGAAAAGAGGACTATGATATTTTAAAGAACTGTTTTAAAGATGTATTAATTGACATAAATGACATTGTAAGAGAAAAAAAACTTGACCTGGGAGAAGATACAGTAAACTTACAATTCTTATTTACATGTGCTTGGCGCAAGATTCATAAGGACGAGAGGTGGAACATGCATGTCTCATGATTTGAACCGTTACAATTCACAAAATCTTCAGCGCACGTTAAAGGAAATGAATGAATCAGCAGGGGGAATAACAAAAATTTATGTTCTGTGAATATACCCCCCCCCCCCATAAACATTGATTTGGATCATGTGGTACTAGATGAATTGCATTTGATGTTCAGAATCATGGATGTCTTGATTCAAAATTTGGTCACTGAAGCAGGGCAATGGGACTAGGCCGACAATTGGAACAACAAAATGAAGGATAACAAAATAGTCATTTAGATAATTTTAAAAAGCGCAATAGACCTTGCTCATTATAGCATTCCGCCCGCTAAGCATGACAGAAGGAAGCTGTATGTTGCTTCCGAACGAAATGGCGGCTATGTGAGCGAACGATTTTGCTTTGAATAAGAAATGGAGAATTTTAACTCTTGATTGTATCCATCGCTTGCTGTCATCTATTGGAAAACAACCAGGCGACTTTAAACTGCATGCAAGTGTAGTTTCATGAGGTTATGTGCAATAATGGCGAAGAAAATGCTTTGAGAAGGAGGCGAGATGCGAATATGTTTCGCAGACAATGTCTTGCAAAAAACTAGCCGTAGGAACAAAAACAGGTGAATTCGTGTTTTAACTAACGATCGAAAAAATATTTTTGAAAATTGAGTATTATACTTGTAGGTGTTTGTACTGGATTTCTAACTTTTTAGATCAGATGAACAGATAAGTGCTATTTTAAGCTTTGTGAAATTGACAATTTGTGTTATAACGCGCTCCAAACTATTTTTGCATTTTCCAAAATAATATTTTTTCGACAAAAACAGCCTTATTTACAAACTTTTGCTGACACCAAAAACCTTTTAATCAAAAGAGACGAATTTTGCAGATAAAAATACCGCCTGTGTAAAAAATAATAATATTTGCAATACATGCGACAATATCTTACCATTTCAAAAACACCTTGGATAAATAACGAAATTTGCAACACTTCATTGGGTTGGAAATATATAAAAGTATCATACAATGTTTTCTATATAGTTTAAACACTCTTAAGCAGACATCGCAAAAACTAGACGTCCAAAGTATCAGAAATTCTGATAATTTTCAAATCCCTACATGTGAAATATATCTAAAACTGCAGAGACTGGTAATCCAAATTATCAGAAATTCTGATACTTTTGAATTCCTCTATATCTCAAATATCATAGAAATTCTGATACTTTTGAAATCCTCAATACCTCAAATATCATTAAAACTGCAGAGACTGGCAGTCCAAAGTATCAGAAATTCTGATACTTTTGAAATCCTCTATACCTCAAATATCATTAAAACGGCAGAGACTGATAGTCCAGAGTATCAGAAATTCTGATACTTTTGAAATCCTCTATACCTCAAATATCATTAAAACTGCAGAGACTGGCAGTCCAAAGTATCAGAAATTCTGATACTTTTGAAATCTTCTATACCTCAAATATCATTAAAACTGCAGACACTGGTAGTCGAAAGTATCAGAAATTCTGATACTTTTGAAATCCTCTATATGTGAAATATACTTAAAACTGCAGAGACTGATAGTCCAAAGTATCAGAAATTCTGAGACTTTTGAAACCTGAAGTGTATTGTGTTTGTTTGGCTGCATGTATATATTTTGTGTCTAATAATATAAATCTTTGGAAGTCAGGTGCCAAAATAAATTAAAGGACCCTTGGTACACACATACGAACCAGTGGCGAAGCCAGCCCGACAATATGGTCATGCTATGCAAATTTTAAATCATTATCATTATTCATTTCTTCCGAAATTGATTGTTTTCACGGTTTATGAACGCGGAAATATTTGCATAGCATGACCAAATTGTCGGGCTGGTTTCGCCACTGACAAGAACCAAACAGTTTTTAACCCAGGACCGTTAGTGCTAACGAGCTTTGAGCAACCACTCTCGTTGTATGAGAATGTTTTCCACATTTTGTGCTTAAAACGTATTAGAAATTCTTATTTTTCGCTAAAATTTATATTTTATTTTATGACCGTTATATGCACTAGATTAAATGTTATCAAAATGTACGATCTAGAAAGCATTATGTTACCAATGTCTTTAGTATATTTCTCTATTGATCTAGCTAATAATTAAGTTCTTGTGTTCGTTTGAGACGAAATAATTAACAGTTATTCTGCGAACTCAAGTCGAATATGAGCTGACTATCGCTTGTATTTGACGAGGGTGAGTGGAATAACTGTTTTATTATATACACAAGGTCTAAATTCCGAGACTTTGCTTTTCGGATATTTTCAATATTTTTCTATTTTATTTATGTTTTTATCTTCGCTCTTTCGGCCGATAATTTTTTCACAAATATATCATTTTTAACTATTTTAAATTTTGAAAATTCATTTGCCAACCTGTAAACAATTTGTTCGAATTTTTCATTGTGTTTTTAATCCTGTAAAGGCAATAAAAAGCGAACTTGTCGTTTTCTCGTTCGCAAAACGTCGGAAATTAAATTTGAGCTGCCATTTTGTTTTCTCTACTTGCAGGATATTGAGCTAATTTTCTGCTAGTAGGGAACCAATCAGATTGCTGAATACCACATATCCAGACCTTGTGTATATAATTAATATTAACATATACTCCAATACTCGGGAGGTGGGTTGTGCTTTTCGCGCAATTTGATAATTAGCTGTTCAAGTTCGGAAATCAGAAATTCTGATACTTTGGACTACCAGTCTCTGCAGTTTTAATGATATTTGAAGTATAGAGGATTTCAAAGGTATCAGAATTTCTGATACTTTTGACTGTCAGTCTAAGCAGTTTTAATGATATTTGAGGTATAGAGGATTTCAGTCTCTGTCAGTCTCTGCAGCTTTAATGATAATTGAGGTATAGAGGATTTTAAAAGTATCAGAATTTCTGATACTTTGGAGTACCACTCTCTGCAGTTTTAATGATATTTGAGGTATAGAGGATTTCAAAGGTATCAGAATTTCTGATACTCTGGACTACCAGTCTCTGCAGTTTTAATGATATTTGAGGTATAGAGGATTTCAAAGGTATCAGCATTTCTGATACTTTGGACTACCAGTCTCTGCAGTTTTAATGATATTTTAGGTATAGAGGATTTCAAAGGTATCAGAATTTCTGATACTTTGGACTACCAGTCTCTGCAGTTTTAATGATATTTGGGGTATAGAGGATTTCAAAGGTAGCAGAATTTCTGAGACTTTGGACTACCAGTCTCTGCAGTTTTAATGATATTTTAGGTATAGAGGATTTCAAAGGTATTAGAATTTCTGATACTTTAGACTGCCAGTCCCTGCAGTTTTAATGATATTTTAGGTATAGAGGATTTCAAAGCTATCAGAATTTCTGATACTTTGGACTACCAGTCTCTGCAGTTTTAATGATATTTTAGGTATAGAGGATTTCAAAGGTATCAGAATTTCTGATACTTTGGACTACCAGTCTCTGCAGTTTTAATGATATTTGAGGTATAGAGGATTTCAAAGGTATCAGAATTTCTGATACTTTCGACTATCAGTCTCTGCAGTTTTAATGATATTTGAGGTATAGAGGATTTCAAAGGTATCAGAATTTCTGATACTTTGGACTACCAGTCTCTGCAGTTTTAATGATATTTAAGGTATAGAGGATTTCAAAGGTATCAGAATTTCTGATACTTTGGACTACCAGTCTCTGCAGTTTTAATGATATTTGAGGTATAGAGGATTTCAAAGGCATCAGAATTTCTGATACTTTCGACTATCAGTCTCTGTAGTTTTAATGATATTTGAGGTATAGAGGATTTCAAACGTATCAGAATTTCTGAGACTTTCGACTATCAGTCTCTGCAGTTTTAATGATATTTGAGGTATAGAGGATTTCAAAGGTATCAGAATTTCTGATACTTTGGACTACCAGTCTCTGCAGTTTTAATGATATTTGAGGTATAGAGGATTTCAAAGGTATCAGAATTTCTGATACTTTGGACTACCAGTCTCTGCAGTTTTAATGATATTTTAGGTATAGAAGATTTCAAAGATATCAGAATTTCTGATACTTTAGACTGCCAGTCCCTGCAGTTTTAATGATATTTTAGGTATAGAGGATTTCAAAGCTATCAGAATTTCTGATACTTTGGACTACCAGTCTCTGCAGTTGTAAGGTTTTTGTCAATTTCAATTGGAGCATCTCACAAAAATTTATGCTGCTTAATAATAAGGTGTATCTATATCTTCGCATTTTCAACATAATGTATGGTAATTTGCTTATTCGTAATTTTTGCTAGTCCGTATCCTCTATTTTTGCAGACAAAAACTGATGATCAGCAAGATTTTTTGAAAATGATTGTTTATGTTGACGGGTTTTTCTATGGAAACAGTTTTTGCGTTTTAAACGTGATTTTGCATCTTGCTTTTCTCTCAAATAACATTTCTTTCGACTTATTTTGCAGATAGTACTAGAAAATACATGCATGCAGAAACCCTCGCCTTCCCTCGCCTTGCTGACCTCGTTGCTGACAAAACCATTGCATTTTCCAAACATGAAGTATCTAAAGTAGTTGTCATGGTAACACGATAATTTTTTAGGAATATTTTTACAAATGAAAAATCGCCTAAAAATATCACTTTCAATTACAAAATTATCAATTTCCCAACATATATATATTAGGTATGTTATTATACGTAATATAAGCTTCAATTTAAAGTAAAATTCAGCCACAAACGCTTCGCAAAACGTTTTAAAGTGTTCTTTATAAAACTAAAGTGCCTTTATTAATAATTAAATGGCTTTATCGATAAACTTTGAGTTTGCAATAAAATGATTTCAAATTCTCGCATGCAAATAACTTTGCATTCTTTTTTATTTATTTAAAAAATTCAATATAATAAAAAATGAATCAATATTAAAGATACACTGAAATTATATGCTGTCTTGTTTTAATAGTTGTTTGATATACGCAAAGGCCGTCGGGTTTTAATAAAGCAATTATAAAATCAATATTTAATACAAACTTACCTTCGTTAACGTCGGCTCCCTTCTTTTAGCCGATTCTTTCGTCTTTTCTTTCTGAGAAAACCTTTGAAATTTACAAAATCGTGCAAAAATGCGAGCAAAAATGAAATATATTTGCAAGAAATTTATCAATCATCAAATCAAGAAATGTTTGCTATTTCGCTGTCGTCATGCAGTCGTTATAATGCAAACTTTAAATTGGACCAATCAGTGTTCGCTATTCATGACAGTCCGCCACATATTTTGAGATCAGTGAGGATGACCACCCACCGAAACATCGTTGGTGAGCCACGCCCGCGATATTTGATGAACTTTAGAATTCGCTAATGCTTTCGTTTCCCCGGGTGTAAATAGCCGGGGAGAATTAGTTCCCTCGCCGCCGTCGGCTCGGGGATAAAGCCATTCAAACATTTTTAAAATTTTTTTTTATATTTTGCGAAAAATGAGCTGAAAATCTGCAAAATGAGGTGAAAATATCCGAAAAATTGAATTTTGGAAAATCTAAAGGTAGTTTGGAACGCGTTTTATGTTTTTGTGTTAGGTGTTTTATGTTTGTTTGTACTATAATAACTACACACAATTTTGTATTTTGGCCCTGTTTTAGTATATATGTGTACTTGGCAGTCATATAGTATATATTAATAAAATCGTATAATATTCTTTGGGTTTTTAACAAGTACTCATCAACTATGGATGTTTTTTATACTTTAATCTTTATTTATTAAATATGTAAACTTTTAGATACATGCATAGTGATATAAGGTTGTCATAACCAGGCATATAAGGGACTGGTCATAAAGTAAAAGGGAGGGAGGGTGGGCTGGGAAAATCATATATTTGCACTGTAAAAACTGATAGGTTAAAATAACCAAAAAAAAATAGGTTATTTGGTTTGGTCTAGGACAACCCGACAAATATTGGTTATTTCAATAGGTTAAAGAACCGAAAATAAATAGGTTAAAACAAACCATTAAAAATGGGTTGGTTTATACCCATAAGAAATAGGTTGTTTTAATAGGTTAAAACAACTAAAATTAAATAGGTTAAAGCAAACCATTGCAAATGGTTACTTTAACCTATAAATCTGTAATATGTAATTTTAACCTATTAATTATTGGTTGATTGAACTAAAGATTTATGGTTATTTTGACCAATTAAAAAAGTAATTCCAACCTATATTCAAAAGTTAAAATGACTAAAATTTAAATGTCAAATTTAGCATATTTCAACCTAATAAATATAGGTTGTTTTAACTATAATAAAAATGGTACGGATATTCACCAATAATATTTTGGTTGATTTGGCCAATATTTTTTGTTATAACAACCAGTAAATAACAGTCAAGGTGGGAGTACGAAACAGCGCGCACTTTCGTTGGTTAAATGATGTTGCGTCAACTAAATAAGATAAGCTAAAACTAAATAGGGCAATAATTCTTCAGGCAATTAATCATCCAAATACGCTATATATAATCAAACAATATTATGAACTTTATATAAAAATATATTTTGTAACATCTAAAACTACAGTAAGTACATAGTAGTACGTATAGTGTTACTATAGTCTGTGTTCCAGTTGACTACACTGTTACTGACACACAGGCTAGAGAGTTGCATGGTATACGCCCGTATTCTAAAAGCTCACTCACGCTCACACTCAATGAGTGGAGGTTCAGTCTGAGTTTCTCTTGAGTGTCAATGCTGTTTTTGAATAGCTGGAGGATGAGTAGTCGCATAGTAAGGTACGACACTAACCCTTCAGCTATTTAAAAACAGCACTGACACTCAAGAGAATCTCAGCATTGAACCTCCACTCATTGAGTGTGAGTGAGCTTTTAGAATACGGGCGATAGTCAAGTATTATATATTATAATGAAAGCAATGCTAAGCACTTAGCTTAGCATTAAATAGATCGCGATCACCATGCAACCCTGTTTGCGCAGTCTCAAACTCTCATATATGTTACATCAATCGATCGCCATATAATCGTAGTTCTAGCTTGTGTTCTATAGTCCACTACACTCTTGGTGACAGTTGGTGTTCTTCACAATAGTGCTAGAAAGTTCTCAACACCGATTGGCAGAGTTTGACCAATCCTGCCCAGTAGGATATGCTCGAGGAACATTGCCAAGGCCATTGCGGTATTCAGCATTAAAAACAAAATAGGCCTACGCAGCTAATAAGCATATAATAGTGCTGATTATAGTACTTCCTCTTAAGGCATAGTGAACTTATCTCTTGTAGAGATCCGGTTGCCAAAGCTGCGGTGTTGAACACGCCTTTATTCTCTCATCATGCTGAATTTCAAAATCACTCTGCAAACAAAAAATGAGAATATACAGTATTATATATGCATGCAACATTAAGGATATTACAAGGAAACTTAACACCACCATACCAAATATATCCAGGTAGCCTATGTATGTGCATGCATTTTGCAACTGTACTGCACAACACCCAGCGCGCCCTACTTATTCTTTTAACCTGTCCAATGCCAGACGATTTTACTCCTCAATAGGGAAGCTCTGCAGCTTAATGGGGTTTTAACCAAAAAATCTGATAATGTCTATAGTTAACCCATTGAGCCGCAATGCACCCCAGCATGCCCTGCATTTTTTTTTACTTGTCTAATAGCAGGCGATTTTGCTCGTCAATGGAGAAGCCCTGCAGTTTAAAGGGTTAATAAGTTCGATCTGACATCACTAATCAGCTAAAAATGGCATAAAATATACAAAATTGACTTACATTTCACAACTTTGAAAATATCTCCCCTGGAATTTGTTTGCTTGCTGCCTTTTCCCCCAACACATATGGTAAAGGCTGCAAGAATACAGCGGTTTTCCAACTCTACAAAAATCAAATAAAGGAGATAAATATTTACACATGCATACATGCACACTGCGCAAATGTATTCTCTATACCTAAATAGAAAGCTTCATGCTGTTCTGCTTAAAATTTTACTGCGAACATTTATAATTCATATATACATGAACTCTTGGTTAGCTTGATGGACTCTTGGGGCTTGGACTCTTTGGGCTTGAGTGTCTCCCGGTTGTTAAAGAGCTGTTCAGAATCACAGGACAGAAGGTTCCATTCCCGGCACAGTATGTACCTATTACATATTTATTGTTCAAATGTTTAACCCATTGAATGGCAGCATTCTCTCCTTCATGAGTAAAATTGTCACATAAAGGGTTAACATTCTGTTCAATGTAGAATATTTACAAGTAAAATATGCATGTAGTGTGACTGTTCAATCAAGCATGTCATGCAAGTCCATCAGTTAAATTTTAGTCAAAACAAGCTGTATACCACAAGTCGGCAACTCCATTCCTTGCATGGTTTGGTAATCCATAAACATGCTCTCGTGCAAAAGAATAACATTTTTCAAAGAGACCATGAAGTACTAAGAATTGGTCATTCCAGAAAAGATCCACACTCCCCCAAGAGGAAATTCCCACCGTCCGGAGGGGTGGGTTGGGGTTTCTGATAATAGTAAGTGTATTAGTAGATCTGATCTGAAGGGAGTAGGGGGGTTAAATTCCAATTTTCTCTGTGGGGGAAGTAATATGGATGTTTTCTGGGATGAACTAATGCCATTAACAATGACTAATATATATATATATATTATATTTGTTTGCACAACTTGCCTAGACAACTTGCCTTCTCCTGGCCAGAATTAGCTTTTATTAATTACTTTTCATTCAGCATCAGGATATATAATGAATCCATATTAAATACAATCCCTAAATTAAATTGAGGAGAAAAAAATTTTAAAAGCTTGATATATAAAGGCAGGAAATTATTAATTGACTGACAAGGAATTTCCTATTTTTGGTTGTCTACCAGTATACAAAGCAAGAAATACAAAATATATAAACGATATCACTGAAAACCTTGAATCCCATTCTTTATTATATGCTGACGACACTTCTTTGTATGATGTTGTTGACAATCCAGATACGTCTTCAACAAAATTAAATAACGATCTTATAGAAATAGAAAAATGGGCAAAACGATGGCTTGCTACTATAAATATAAAGAAGACAAAATGCATGACTTTTTCAGTTAAATACTCGAACCACCCCATCCCGATCTTTATTTTGCAAACGAGAAAATTTGTGAGGTTTTGCAACATACTCATCTTGGCGTTAAACTCACAGCAAACCTCTCTTGGAAAGCTCATATTGTAAATATTTTTGAAAATGCTAATAAAAAGTTAAATATGTTAAAAGGCCTGAAATTTAAAGTGAGTAGAGACACTCTAGGCAAGTTATATAAATCACTTATTCGTCCTGTTATGGAGTATGCGGACGTATTGTGGGACAACGGTATAGCCAGTGATTGTGATCTACTTGAGCATGTACAATATGAGGCAGCTAAGATTGTAACCGGGGCAAAAAAAGGAACTAGTAAGCATCGTCTCATGCAAGAAGTGGGATGGGAAAGTATGTCTACTAGAAGAAAAATCCATAAGCTTATCTTATATTATAAGATTGTAAATAACCTGAGTCCATCTTATCTCAAAGAATTACTTCCTTTACAAGTCTACGAAAGAACAAACTATTCTCTAAGAACGGTTTCAGATTTTTCTCTTTTTAATAGTCACACTGAACGTTACAAAGCATCCTTTTTTCCATCTGCTGCAAGACTGTGGAATAGTATAAACATCGAGACGCGTTCGCTAGTTTCACTCGATTTCTTTAAAAATGCTTTAGTTAGCATTTTTGACTTACCTGTTCCAAATGGCATTTATAATTTATCAAATGATAGATTTTCCTCTGTTTATCACACTCGCCTGCGCTTAGGTGCTTGTGCACTAAATTTCTACCTCTTTAAAATAAGATGTAAAGTATCCCCAGTTTGTATGTGTGGTTTTAATACTGAAATTATAAAACATTATTTTGTTTATTGTCCAATTTTTGCTGCCCAAAGACAGAAACTGCTCTCCTCTGCTGTTCAGCTGTTTGTTGACGATTGGTAAGAATAAACGACGCGCAAATTGTTGAATTTTTTTTGCATGGATCATCTTTATTATCATTAGAATCAAACAGAGAGTTATTTTCTCTTGTGCAGTCGTACATAAATGAAACAAAACGTTTTCATCCGCACGATTCTTGACTTCCGTCAGTTCTTTTTTCCCTCTCTTTTATTATATACTTGGCATGTACGAAATACTGTATGCAATTGTAAGGAGTGAGCCCCCTAGATGAGCGATGCGCTCTTGGGGCAAACTTCGTTTGTTTGAACAATTAAAATATGTTTAAATCAAATACAAAATTCTAATGCTTTTACTCGTTTAATGTAAGCATGCAATTGAAGTAACATCATCCAATACAACTATTCTGGTAAAAGGTGCTTAAAATAGCGGTGCATAACTTTTTTCCAAAATTCCTAAATGAAAAATATCTATATAATCCAGCCAGGTAGATTTAGGCTGGGGTTATTTATATGGGGTGAGCCAACAACCTGTGTACCTGGGCTGGCCCAGTTTTGGTGAGATCCTGACTTTGTCATTATTTTCTATATTTTCATATGTCATTATTTTCTATATATTTTATATTTATATTTTCAATTGAGCTGGCCTGTTTTAGGAAGATCCCGCCTCAACTGACCCAAAATCTTGCTAATGCCAAGCTAGGATTTTCCATATATATGAACTATATATACAATGACCCAGGATTTGGCACAGTATTAATGCTGTGTTTAGGTACATGCAATCTTCTAAATGACATTTCCCAATCAATTTCAATATTAAAAGATCTCTGTGATTGTTTTTGTCAGTTACATTTCGAAACTGTTTGCAGAAGTATCATGTCGGTTTACTTTATTGGAAAATGTGCCGCTATTACACTTGAAACTCAGTCTGGGTGATTTGTTTTGGCGAGCGTAGCCTGCCCATGAGCCCATCTAGAGAGGCTCATGTAAATAGACATTCGTCCAGGGAAAGCAAGCTATAGCCAGGTTACCTGGGCTGGCTCGCTCTATATAAGCAGCCCCTTACATATGTTTTAGGCTGACAGATAGGAGGGTTACCATAGGCATGGCAAGCACATGCGATACATTGGGTAATATTGGGAGATGCCGAGATGGGCTATTGCATTGCTGTCTATATGCTATTAAGGTGACTGCATTTCAAACAAATCACATATATAAAAGTATACATGCATGTCAACTTTATAGCAAATGATATTTTCTGTGTTGATGCAATGTACTCAGGTGAATATGATGCTTGTGATGTTACTCTGAGTGTATATCCACACCGAGCAAGCTTGGAAAATATACCTGTCCACGGTGGAAATCGAACCTATGAATTTTGGAATACTAGCCCAATGCTCTGCCAACTGAGCTACGCGGTCAGGTCGAGTATGTGATATTTCGGAACAGAATCTGGTTCCTTCGATACCAATGTAATCTAGTAATCATGATATTTTCTGTCTTGATGTAAATAATTTTATGTACTGAGCCCTGAGGTGAATAGGATGCTTGTGATGTTACTCTGAGTGTATATCCACACCGGGCAAGCTTGAAAAATATGCCTGTCCACGGGTTTAATTCCCACCGTGGACAGGCATATTTTTCAAGCTTCCCCGGTGTGGATATACACTCAGAGTAACACCACAAGCATCATATTCACCTGAGTACATTGCATCAACACAGAAAATATCATGATTGCTAGATTACATGGTTCCGAAATATCACATACTCGAACCGACCTGACCATGTAGCTCAGTTGGCAGCGGAGCATTGGGCTAGTATTCCAAAGGTCGTAGGTTCGATTCCCACCGTGGACAGGCATATTTTTCAAGCTTGCCCGGTGTGGATATACACTAGCTCAGAGTAACATCGCAAGCATCTTCTTTATAGCAAATATTTAACAGAAAATTACAACATACAAATGTATGTCACACTGCTAATAGAAATTAATCGAAAATTAACAACTGAACGTCTAGATGCCTTCAGTGAACTGAATCGGCGGCGAAACGACTAATATAAAATACAGGCCTTCGATTTTAATAAAAATATAACTACAGTATGTCTAGTAACTAATAGAGTAATACACAATAGACATACCTTTCAAATGCCATGTATTTTATCTGGTCTTTCGAACTTTATAATAGAAAATTTGAATAGAAATCTTGCTCTTTGAATGCTTGCTCCCAAAAGATCGAACTTTGGCGCATGGTGTCAATGTGTCATACAGATCGAATTACTACAACACGTGATATATTCCAAGCATGTTAATTGGTTGAAAGTTTGGAACTTCCACTCGTCGCAAATTATATTCAGCAGCAAAACATTCCACAAGTTCAAATTACAGAACCTCTGGCAAACGCGGTAGAGTTTACGCAGCAAATAAAAATATAGATGAGAGCAATGACTGCTAAATTAATTTGGCAAGAAAAACTCGCTGACAATTTCTGGCTCCATTCGATCGTCGCGTGCGATTGAACAACAAGAAGCCGATATGGTCCGATATACTAGTATTAAATATAGAATCTGACTTGGCAACATTCGAGAAAAGCGGCGCGTCAACCAGCTAATTCAAAATCTTGTGATGATTTTACACGAACTGCGGTCCTTCACTACGAATTTGTATAGAAAATATCGCCCTAATTCTAGGTTGAA
The DNA here is from genome assembly GCA_902702795.2 of Paramuricea clavata. Taxonomy (NCBI): domain Eukaryota; kingdom Metazoa; phylum Cnidaria; class Anthozoa; order Malacalcyonacea; family Plexauridae; genus Paramuricea; species Paramuricea clavata. The sequence continues at coordinate 16,683 of CACRXK020002759.1, forward strand.
GAAACTTGGATATAGTTTTTGTCATTCCTATGAATTCCTATGTGTAATGGTCGAGTATATTACACAGGCCGAGTAAAAACTTGGTGGAAAATTACTCGCTATTTTACTTCTACTACGATTAAATGGTTTTTAACTCGCAGTGGAGATAAAAAATAACTCATTGAAAATGAAAGTATATGTTGTAAGTCGAACTAAATATTTCGACATATTTTATACAGGAATAGGTTAGTTTAGCTTTCAGTGTTTTGACCTAATCTTCTCATACATCATTAGATATTCACAGCATTTCGGCCCATGACATGGTTTAATTTACATCACGTGTATCTATCTGGATATCCCGTCTAGACCAGGACTTTAATTACTTCAAGTGGGAAGGACTTTGAATAATAGGGAAATTGAGGGATAAACAAAAGATTATGCAAATATATTTAATTGCTATGTTTAGAATTATTTCTAAATACAGTAAGTTGTATTTAAAGATTTATTCTAACTACACTTTATAGCTAACACTTTTCCTGAACGTTTGAAAACTACATAAATATAGGAAAACCAACTTTTTTACCAACTATCATAATAAACAGCGCTTTAAACACTATAAAACAGCAATTTACCAGTAATGTTTACCGTCTATAAAATATATATTCACTTCGGCTCTTTCATTTTCCACCAGATAGCGCCTTATCGCACACACAATCTGCTATATCGTTTTTCGGATCCCCAACTTTGTTAGCCGAGCGACAATACTGTGCACAATACTGTGCTCAACACTTTCTGGTTCTCGAAACCGCTTTTTCTTATATTATAAGAAGATACCATGCTCTTTTGCCAACAAAATTAATCTATTCACGACGAAAGCGAACTGAATGCTTCGTTGCACTTCATGCAAACTTTCAAGCGAATGTAATCGTTAATGCCCACGCTCACTTTTTTGAATATCTAATAATTTCATGCCTCATTGCTATGAAAGTTTAATGATGTGTGAGAAGCAATTTCAAATCCTCGTTAGTGTTTTAAACTTGGCTTCCAAATCCCCAGTGCCATGAACAATGGCTCGGCTGCGCCTCGCCATTGTTCATGGCACTTGTATTTAGAAACCACGTCTAAAACACTAACTCGGATTTGAAGTATTACATAATGGTTATAATGACCTATTTGAGAATAATAACCAATCGATAAATTTTTCTTAACCAAAAACATTGGTTAAATTAACCTATTTTTATTTGTCGCAAAACTTGACCTGATAATAATATGTTATTTTAACTAATTTAAATCGGTTTTAACCCATTCAATTGGTTAAAACAACCTTTAATTATTGGTTATAACCTTTAGAAATAGGTTGTTTTAACCTATCAGTTTTTACAGTGTACGGTTAATATTTTTTTGAACTTTTGGTGCATATTTTCCTTCTTTTATTTCAAATACAAGTATAGTTAGCATAAATTTTGGAGTAAGTTTGGATGCTCAGAATGCACGAAATGACATTTCCGTGCTTCAAATGTCAAACATTTTCTGGGTGAGTATGCCCCCAGACCCCCCATTCATACTCGTGGCTTTCACTCATTGCTATGCCCCTTTAATATATTATCCCACAGAAAGGTCCCTTTACAAAAAATGCCCCCCTCCCACGGGAAAATTCTTAAAAAAGGCCCTGGGGGTAAGGTAAGCTGAGGTAAGGCGAGGTGATGTAAGCTGCACATTATTTTTATTACCTAGCAGTTGCGGACCAATAGAACTCGGGTTTTTCTCGATGGCTTCGGCAGATAACATTAATGACTTTTTCAGAAGTTTGATTTCGTGCTGCAAGGGCGTGTCCAAAAAACGAAAATCCGATATTAGGGAAGGCAAATCGTTGTGCTTCACTTTTTGTTCGAGCCAGTGAAAGTCGAAAAGCAGTTGAATTAATTCACTATGTTGTTTGGAGGAGTGAAAGTGATAGGGTAGGTACTTGAAATAATAATCTTTTTGGGAGGTACTTGAAGTAGTAGTCCATTCACCATTTACACATTGACCACGAAGTGTTTTCGCGAATACCCGCTGGACATCAGTTAGTGTGCCTGTGGCTCGAAGTTTTGCCCGTGCAAAATCTAGGAGTAGATCATGGACTCGGTAGCTTGTCTTCCCTTGGAGTTCAGGTCCTAAAAAACGTCGTTTGGAGAGTTCATGTATATAGTAACCCGATTTGTACTAGACAGGGATTGTCAGTTTGGAGCCTGTTGTACAAAGACTGGATAGCGCTATCCAATATATAGTGATTGTCCCAAATTGTTTGTAGAATAGTATAATCAAGATTAAATAAAGTTCAGTAATTATACATTAAAAGAGTTTTTATAATTTTATATAGCTTCACAGCTTTTAGCTATGTTTACGAAGGCTGAAGAATCGCTTGCTGCAGGATAGCGCTATCCGGCCTTTTATGCAACCGACCCCTAAATATACTTGGGCAAAAAAGAGATAGTTCGCTTGTTAATTTATCTGTGCATAAACACAGAAACCACGCGGATAATCAGTGAAGGCAAACTATATTTACATATTTATTCCACTCAGAGGGGCTTGTATGCGAAGTTCGTTTTGATAAATGATCCATCGCTGTTTAAACGCGGCATTAAACAAGGAGTTACTGTCGCAAGAAATTAGAAGTTCTGTCTCAAACTCGACGCTCTCAAAAAATGAATCGGATAAGAGCCCGGGTACACATTAGGCTATTTTGTGCTATTGCATGCCGAAAACACCATGAAAAATTACTGCTTTTTATTTTTCATAATGAGCGCTTAACCGTTTCTGGCCTTACGATAAATTTTTGGCAAAAATAAACAAATAAATTTTATATGTATTGTTCATTTAAATACAATTTATTCCAAAAAGGTCATATTGTCAGATAACGCGACCGCACAATTTTCCGGTTTATTACGTTTGCTAATTAGAATTTGCTAATTGGAATGAACGTCCGTTTATTACGTTTACTAATGGACCATTTGCATTATAGAGTAAATTTTGATCCGGACAAAAATTTCATCACAGCTTGAAAGAGCATCACAAAATTAGCAATATTCCAAAGTTTCCTTACGAAATGTTGTAAAATGTGGATAATATAGCCGTGCGAGATCTGCAATTTTCAGTCATTTTGTATTACAAACGGGAAATTGATGCCCCAACGCCCAATTGGGCTGTCAATTTCCCGTGCGTAACACAAAATGACTGAAAAACGGCAAACGTCGCAAGGCTATATTATCCACATTTTACAACATTTCGCGAAATATTCACCAATTTTGTGATGCTCTTTCAAGCTGTGATGAAATTTTTGTCTAGACTTGTCTAGATCAAAATTTAGTCTATAATGCAAATGGTCCATTAGAACAAACATCCGGACATCACGCTAATGGACGCAAAATTGATATTACGACAATGTCTCAGCCTAGTCCCTAGGCCTCTTAGTATGCCTATTTCGCGTTTCTGCATATTAATGAGCTGACGGCTCCTGAGAGGCCTAGAATAAAATGTTTCACGTGAGCCAAAAGTGGGGACAACGTGTTCCCACTTGCTGTATTGAGATCAGTGGCTTGTGGAAATGGCGCCGTTCTCATGAGCGAGTAAAATGTTTATAGATTTGTATCAAATTGACTTTATATTGCGACAAGTTGGATTAAAATGTTGTGGTTCTAATATATATTGAATAGAAACAGTGATACATAAATTAAAATCTGAAAAGCAATGTAGTAAGGCGGAATTGATGCCAACAAAAAACAAGAAATCGGTGAAAATTTAGGTGAGAATTTATTTATCGATATCCTCGTGGGATATAAACCTTGCTGTAATGTAGAATATTAACTAAATACATGGTAAATATAATGATATTCATCAATGCACTATTGAAATGCATATATTCGTCTGTTTTAATTAGAACGTTTGAATATTTGCGAGCTTTCAGCACTGTTTAAGAATTTATAGATCAAGATATAGATGTGTACTTGTACTTGCCAACAATGTTTATTTTATAATTTTTGTTTGATGTTTAGGAAATGTTTTCTTGTGACAGAAAATTTAGATGGTGCCATATACACGCATATACACGGACAGTTGTCAAGAAAATACTGCATAGAATTTTGAAGAATTTGGTGAAAGTGGTATTTGTGAATGATAAAGTTCAGGCCAAAGACATATTGGGCAACATGGATGTACATAATTTTGCTGTTAATTTATTTCGTCAGTCAAGAACTGGCTGAACTGCAGTCTGCATAGTATCATGTTTGTAATTTCAAACAAGAATCACCTCATCACCACCCACCTTTGGCTTGTTGTTGGACTTCCGGGAATACCTGTATTCTTTTGTTTATATTCAAATGCTACTTGTTCGAACTAGTTCGTACAAGGTGCAGCATCTAATCCTTATTAGTATGTAAAAACTGAAGCAACAATTTCTACACGAACAGTCCAGGCACATGTGAACAGGAATAGAGTAAAATTTGGAGGATAATGTTGTTAATAATTTAATACATAATAATAAATATATTTATTGTAATAAAATAATTATAAAATTTATTATTATTAAAATTGTTATTGAATTTTTAATTTATTCAATTGTTGAATGATATTACAGCTCTATGCCTCCATTAAGCAGCAATAAGCCTCAAAATATTATTTTTTATTAGTTACTCTGCAGTCTATTAATTTATTATTTTGATACATGTAAAATATCCAAAACCTTTTTCCATAACAGGTTGCAAATCACATTCTTTTGAAGGTGGCAAATGAAAATGAACCAGTCCAAGTCCTCTTCAACAGATATCGCTTGTGATATATGTCACTGGAATATTGCTTAACTTTATATTGCACCCAGTGATGCTTGCTTTTTCCGGAAAAATGACTTTGTACACCTTACCATCAACCTGCATCAAATCACTATATAATCATAATAATATTAATACTCAAACAAGTACACTTTATCACTGCAGATATTGTTACTGCAATATTTGCCTTTTAGGCTCAAATGAATCCACATCTCTATGAACAAAAGACACAAATTGTCCTGGCAGTGCACCCTTTAATGCCCATATTCTAAAAGCTCAATCACACTCACTGAGTGGAGGTTTAATCTGAGCTTCCCTTGAGTGTCAATGCTATTTTATGCTATTTTTGAATAGCTGGAGGGCTAGTGTCACTCCTTACTCGGTGATTACTCACCCTCCCTATTCAAAAACAGCATTGACACCAAAGAGCAGCTCGGATTGAACCTCCACTCATTGAGTGTGAGTGAGCTTTTAGAATACGGGCGTAAATCTCTCTATTTAAATTAAAATGCATCTATAGGCCATCTAGCAGGAATCAAACCTGCGTCTCTGCGATTCCGGTCCAGTGCTCTAACCTAACTAACTGAGCTTCAAAGTCCAGGTGTATAGCTCCAACCGCGCATTCATGTATATTTACAAAAGTAAGGGTGCTGGTTGGATTCCTGCCAGAGGGCATGTAGTTGCATTTTTCACAACTGCCCTTGGTCAGGACTCAAAATTTGCACTCAGAATATTCTACAAAACCTTTCGTTCAACATTTAGTTCTATCAAGTGAGATGCACTAAGTGATCTCCGTCGACAGATCAGGGTATACTATAAATAGTCAAAAAATATGTTACAATAAACTTTAAATTTATGTCATTCCTGAAGGAAGATATTATAATACCTTTAACTTGAGCAGTTATGTTTTATTTACATTGTACAACCATAATATCTTTAATACTCACTTTATCTGTAAATATTCGGCATATTCTTCCATGTTTATACAATTTTATATATTCTGGAATTCCGCCATATTGAAAAACATTTACCAGATTTACCAAGCCCGCGAGCGCCTGCTTTGCAGGCTAGAAAACAATTCGTGCTAGTCCTCTTTCGCGTGTTTCGCTCGGTGACGTCACGGAAATCAAAAGCGCGAACAGAGGACTTGGGACTAGTCTGACAATGTCTACATCACGCGAAAGACTGGGCCGAGCGAACTCTGCAGAAATTTTATTAGTGCCAGGAAAAATGTGCTCGTCAGTAACTATCTATACCAAAAAATATCAGGCATAATTTATTCCAAAACCATTTCCAGTATAGACCACGCTATTTTGGGTACTTAGTCCGGATAGTTTGTCTTGTGTTTACACAAAGAAATATGTGATCTGTCAGATGAACCTATCGTCACTTTTATTAATGGAGACAATGATTATTGAAAATGCAGTTATAATTTTGGAAAGTATAAGCTACTGAAATTACTGTACTTCTGCCCTAATGAAAACTACAAATTTAAAATAAACTTGCACGTGCTTTATTTAGTAAATGTTACACATTTATCTTCCTGTGTCAAAAAGGATGACTAAAAAGCCGTCAAATCTGTCTTACCCAATGACAAATAATTTTTCCGGTGATTGTGAAGTTTAAACTAAAAGTTTGAATTCAGTTTTAATCAATCGGTGAACTGGCCTCCACGCTATAACTTTCAAAAAAAGTCTTGAAATTTAAATAACACAGACACTTTTTTATATATAGAGCTCCCCTTCAATACCTCTTCGCCCCCTATATACCTTTTTGAATCAGCGATTTCCTCTCAAGTACAGCAAGTATATATCTGCTTTCCCGAGGGTCGCACGGTGCTCTCCCGTTCTCGGTTCCTATCGATAACCAAAATTGCTCGAGTACATCTGACGGTATATCTGTATCTTCTGGAAATATAGCAAAATCTAGGAACTTCTCTCGTGCGCTTTCCTCCAAGCGTTGGAAGCTTACATTGATGGCTGCTAAGAGGTTACGATGAGGATAAGCGTCAGTGGGAAAGAGTGAACGTAATCTTTCCAAGTCAGCCTTTTCAAAATCCTGTAAAATGTCCCGCCAAGCCTGTTCGGCACGAACATCTTTCAAATTTGAGCCCACTAGCGCCAAAGCTAGCGGTAGTCCTCCGCACTGATCCAACAGTTTTGAAACAATCTCTTGCATGTTTGAACTTAACTTAGACTGTTTATATGGCGTTATACAGGCATATTTATACAAGAGCGCTCGGGATTGATCCGCTGCCATAGTTTCTAGTTCGTACACAGAACCTCCTAAGCCGTTGACAACGTTAGCATCCCGAGTCGTTATTAATAATTGGCAATTCCCAGATAAATAATCAAATACAGCAGCGTCGTCAACACCCCAAACATCATCAAGGACAATTAAGCAATCTTTGTCACACTACAATACATTGAATATTAGCTATGAAACTATATCTGCTGACGCTTTTCCATCTCTTGCTTAAATCAGGTCAGACCAGTCCAGACTTAGGCGTTTTATTTTTAGTATATATTTTTTAATATTCAGTGCTTTTTCACGTGAAAAGACTGGGACCCTTCCCCGCCCCGCCCCAAATCACCTAGTCCCTAGTCCCAGTCATATTAAAAAAATGTACTAAAAATAGAAAGCCTAGGTCTAGGCTGAGGTCTGACGAGGATAAGAGTTGCAACTCTCGTTTGAGTATGACTGCAACTCTCATCAACTCACATCTACTTTGAGCTATTTCAAATTTTGCTTCGCCTGGTACTTTTTCTTCGCCTGGTACAACTGTTGTTCTCGTTTGACTGGGGCATGAGAGTTGATAAAAGTTGATGCAGACAGGCCAGGGCTGTCCCGAAAAAGTCTAAAGCAGGGAGGGTGTAAGTAACCATTTTCCGACAAAAGGGCCTGGTCTCTTGGTGTGGTTATCTCAAATTAACTATTCAATCACAAGGGGCTCAACTGCTGTCAGCATAAATTGTAAAATAATCAAAATAATAAACGTACTTTAAAAGATTTGCATGAATTCTTCGCAAGAATATCAATAAATACATTATGAATGGATAAAGAGCAAAAAAATCTATATGAAGCATTATAGAATACTTAACATGTAAGTAATGCGGGCAGGTATGAGGTAATAGAGTCACGTGATCTTTTAAAATGCATATAATGTAACCGTTTCGACATAATTTGATTATTTTACAACGTATTTAGCATTCTCTTAGACGAACAAAGATATCTAGTAAAGAAATAAGATAAATAAACCTTTTTCTAAATGATTTTTGGCAGCAAGCTTTCTTCGCAATTTTCGAGATATGTGTACCAAGAATATAGCCTATCCGCAATGACGTCATGAAATCCCGAAGTTGCCGTTCGGATGAAGTTCGGCACTCGTGAGATGCTCGGATTTGCATCCAGATTTTAAAAATAGCGGTGATTTGCTGTCTTTATTTCAATTGCTTTATAATCTATGATTATGAACACTTTATTCTGTTTCTATATATAGAGTGTAGACTATGAAGTCCAAACATTGGATAAAACCGTTGGAGTCCATATTATGTACCTATTATAATATTATTTGAGTAGTATGTGCTATAAAATTTACAGTGTTTTAACTCCTTTCAATATTTAACAATTATTCGCCGAAGGTGAAGTGATTACCGGTGAATATTCACCGAGACGAAGTCGAGGTGAATATTCATCATAATCACTGAGCCTGAGGCGAATAATTGTTTTAGTATAAATTTTTAATGAATAAAACAATATCCAAATATCAATTCAATTGAAGTCAGAAATAAAACTGTTTCGTTTTGTTGTTGCAGTGTATCTTGTGCGCACACGCTCGAGCACACGCTTTCAAAATGGCTTCTTGTTTGACTTTATTGCTTTATTACAAAGTCGTTTTTCCCGATTTCTGCTTGGAATATAAACATAAAAACGGAATGAATTTTCATCAGACTTAGAATTAGAAATTGTTTCTGTTTAGCATTATGTGTTTTCAGGAAATGGCTGAGAAATTTGGTAAAATGAAATGTAAAACTATATCGTTCGAAATAAAGTTTTAATACACTTTTCACTTTACAAATTTCGAAAACCCAATGCAGTGGTCAAAACATCATACAGCACAATGAAAATATGACATATCAAAAGAAATAGTATCGTACACATTGAGAAATCTATAGGATACAAAACAAAATAAGTTTAAAAGAATATCACGGCAAGGTTTTTCCCAACAGTTGGGATAATTTTTGCTATTTGTTTGAAATAAGTTTTAAACAAGTTTTAAATTGTCCGTGAATATGTTTGACACAGTAAAATAATAAAGGAAACCTACCTTTCAAGTTAAACACAACATTTTGTGCTTCTTTTCCTTTTCTGGGGACGATTTTTCAATATTTTGTCGATTTTGAAACCAAATTTGCCGAATCATTTTTTGAAAAGCATTATTTACTACCCAGGTTGTAAATAATGCCTCAGATTTACTAATCAACTAGCCAATCAGAACGCGCGAAAGCTCATTTGATAAGCAAACTTTATACTAATAGGATATATTAATCATTTGAGCAGCAGGACATGTAATAACTTAAATTAACGCAAACAGTTTCAAACGGCCCGTTTAAATTTTATCAGCAGATTTATTTGAATAAAATATAATTTTTTCTATTCCAAAGAGGACTATTCTATATTAACTTGTTTGTGTAAAATAAATTCTAGTGAGTCCACAGTGAGATTAGGTCGACACTTCAGACTCTATATGTGTTTACCACAGGGCATTTTTTTAACTATATAACTACTGGGGCATTTCCCCCAGTAGTCCCTTTGCTTGCCCCAGTAGTGAAGCATGATTTTCAAATTTCAAGCTGGGCCCATTTGATCATTAGTAAAAAGTCAACCTTGTTGAAAATGCTACATCTGCCTGCTTTCTTATACCCTCTCACATTCTCGACATTCCATCTTATCAAAGTCAGCACAGGGTGCTAAAAGGGATTGTAGGTGTGGAACATCCCAAATCGTCAGGTAGTCTGCAAATTATCTAATCCCAGTTGGATAGGAAGGAAAGAAGTTAAAACATTTGATTGACACTGATAAAAATCTAAAAATTGTAGCTAAAATTATGGAAAAATTAGGAGCCGTGAAGCCCCCTCAATTTTGGGAAAAGAAGTACTACTTAAAGTTTGAAACTATTAGTAGGCAATATTGCACTTATACCGCCCTCCCCCCTTCAAATTTGGCTAGCGCCTCCCCTGAGCACATGATGATTTATATGTACCCGTAATTGTGAGGAAAAAGGGCCCTTATTGAGACTTAGCCCCAGTTGTTGTAATATGTTAAACAATGCCATGGCACGTGTGTCATTCAACAGCCGTCTTAAATTTCATATGTATAATATTCAAATTGCATGCACGTCGTATGTGCTGTAAATTGAAAAATACCATTTTGTAATCGATACTCCAGGTTTATCTACATTTTAATATTATTCGGAAAATTTGTCAAGTTTTCTGGTGCAATCCGTGTTGTCATTTTGCGAAAACTATAAAGTGGATAAAAATAGCTTGGAGATGCATTTGCAAACTGCGATCGGAAATCTTCGTATGGACGGTTACATTTTCAGATCATGCATAAGAGGTTAGAAGGTTATGGGTGGGGATAAGATTAGGTTTCGTGATTGTGTAACGTGAAAAAATAACCCTACTTTTTGTGTTTCAACTCGTCTATTATTTATCTATTAATAATGATACTATTACCTCATACGCTCCCGGATTACTTAAATAATGTTTTTGCTCTTTCACCATTCATAATGTATTTATCGATATTCTTCAGGGGGATGTCACACCCCCAACACCACCCCGCTTGCCCTTTGTGACGGTCTTGTGCAAACTCTTGATTGTTAACTCTCATCAACTCGTATCCTTGTCTAACCATGCAAGGCTTTCGGATTGCGAAACGCATTAATAATTCATGTTAAAAAAACAAAAGAAATCATAACCGTGACGGAGTCTGTATATCTGATTCAAAATCATGCTGATTTACATAAAATATAAGTTAAATTTTCTCACCAAATAACATCCATTTATTTTCAATTGTTGAAGAATACGAATGTTCTGATCAAGACGTTTCACAAGCCATTTGCAACATTCGTGTCGGTGTGGTATCGAATATACAAACTCTCGCCTTCGGCTCGAGTTGCTATACAGTATCCGATACAACACGGCCGCTCATGTTGTAAATAGTGCCTATTATACAGCATGAGACTATATGAAATGATCTTATACAACAAGAACGTAAATGCTGGAATGCTGAACATACATCATCAGCTTGTAATTCATCTTGATGAAAACGTTTGTATTCTTTAAATTATCTTAAATTTACGAATAATATTTGATGAGAGGAAGTCAAAGTTTACGATAATCACGAGGATTTTGTTTCAAATATAACAGCTTCTTCACAGTCATGATTTCCTTTGTTTTCCTCCCCAATTATTGTGACAATGTTAACGTTACATGAAACAATGTTACATGCGACAATTTTCAACAAAAATTCTTACGGCAAAGGGTTGCCGAATCAATCAAATTTCGTATAGCGTAATTTGTATAGCGTAATTTCACATCTTATTAAAAATTGTTTCGTGTAACATCACCTTAATTAGAATTACAAAAAAAAACATTAAATTCAAACATACCGTATTTGCTTTTAGCCAGGCTTGCGCTGCATGGATATCACTGAAAGATACAGTTCCCCCAAGAACTTTGATGAGGATGTTAATCAGTGCTGAGCGGTCGGGGGTTTCGCCAACATCAAGCCAGATAACCTGACGAGACTTTGAGATATGCAAAGCAACAGCCTGGGCTAAAACGGTCTTACCGAGGCCCCCCATTCCACGAATCCCAATGACTTCGCCGCTGCCACTTTCAACCACACCCACTTTATTCCCCTCCATAAGTAACTCCAACACCTTGTCCACTTCTGATTGTCGTTCCACCATGTGACGCGGTAGCTTACGCAATCCATACTGAGCTAAGACATAAAATAAAAGAGTTCAGGATAAAACTAACTGTATTTAATACACTGGTAAACTTTATCAATTCTAAACTACCCACTCTGGACGTCCACTAAAGATCCTTTTCAATTAGGCGAAATTTTCCGCGCGGAGCGGAATTTTTCTTTGTCTTTTCTAATTAGTTCCACCCTAGAAATCACAAGACAAAGGGAAATTTCGCTCCGCGCGGAAAATTTCTTCTAGTGGAAAGCGGCCTTTAGGGGCAATCGTTATTTGCGCAGACTAATTACTACAGGAGAAAACTAAAATAACTTTATTTATGCTCAATAGCAGTATAAGTGCTAAACAACTCTTCCGAGAGGTCTAATATAAGGGCCATTCCTCATTTTTCTGGTGTTATTGGAGAAGGAAACCAAACTATAAACTACATGTTTATTGATACTGTATTGCTTTGTCTGTTCTCAAGTGTGCTGTCTCGATGTCCTCCAAAGCCCCATCTCAAGCCCCAGACTTATAAGGCAAGAGATAAGCCTTGGATGAATGGCGATGTACGTCGGGCAATACGTAAACGCAATCGCTTACTTCGCACTCATAATATATTCAAATGATCACTCTTGGGAAAATTATTGTAAACAACGTAATGTAACTACCAAATTGATTAGATTTGCTAAACAATGGTTTTATGATAAGATTAATAAGGATTTAAGTTCTCCCTCAATAAATGTTAAAAAATGGTGGTCCATTTCGAAAAACCTTTGTGATAGAACAAATAATTCTAGAATACCAACTATACTAGAAAATGATGCTTTAATAAATAATAAAAAAGGCTACTATTTTTAATAATTATTTTGTTTCCCAAACTTTTCTACCGGGAGCCAGTTCTGCTGCTCTACGTGAAATACCTTTACACCCGTCTGGTAAATTTCTTTTTTTATCGATGTCACTGAAGGTGAAATTATGTTATTAATGGAAAATGTCGATGTTTCTAAGGCATGTGGGTTCGATGGTATTGGTAATAAAATTATTAAATTTTGTTCGGAGGAATTCATTCCTTTTTTAATAAATTAATTAATTTCTCTTTTACCTTAGGTCAATATCCTTCCGCATGGAAAATGGCTAATGTAGTGCCAGTTTTTAAAAAGGCAAACCCCAATTAAAAATTAACTATCGACCTATAGCGCTTTTACAGTGTGAAAGAGTCGCCATTGTAAGACTTTACAATTTTTTATTAGAAATTTTTTTTTCTATAAATTCCAATCGGGATTCAGACCAGGAGATTCAACAGTCAATCAACTGTTCTACTTTGTACACCAGATTTATTGTGCTTTTGAAGCTGGTAAAAAGGTTAGGACTGTTTTTCTAGATATTAGCAAGGCATTTGATAAAGTTTGGCACGCCGGATTACTTAAGAAACTGGAAGCACTGGGCTTACGTAATCCTCTCTTGCAATGGTTTGAAAGTTATCTTGAAAATAGATTGCAACGTGTAGTTATTGAAGGCAGACGTCAAATTGGGGAAGGGTCAGTTCCGGAGTCCCACAAGGTTCAGTTTTGGGATCACTTTTGTTTTTAATTTATATCAATGGTATAACTGATGACCTCGAAATATGTCTCTTTATCTTTGCCGATGATACTACGCTTTAAATATTTAAGTTTTAAATCATGATTTAGATAAGATTTCAAAATGGTCTGATAAGTGGTTGGTGACGCTGAATCCGTCCAAAACTCGTTCTATGACATTTTCTATCAAAAAAAGATAAGCTAAATCATCCAATTCTTTCAATGAGTGGTTGTCCCATTGAGGAAAACGTCACTCACACTCATCTTGGTCTTAATCTCCAAAATAATATGTCTTGGAAAAGTAATATATTTTCAGTTTATGATAAGACCTTTAAACGCTTAAATATGTTAAAATTGTTAAAGTTTAAAATTAATAGATCAACGCTTGCTTGTTTGTATAAAAGTTTGATACGGCCAATTATGGAGTACGGAGATATCAATTTGGAATAATTGTACTACTGGGAATAGCGATTTACTGGCTTATTTACTGATTTATTTAATAAGTATTCGATATAAGTCAGCAAAATTAGTTACTGGGGCTATTGCAGGAACTAGTTCAAAAAGTCTTCTCAAATAACTTGCTTGGGAGGAGTTGAATATCAGAAGAAAAGTTCATAAGTTATCTCTTTTTTACAAAATAGTTAATAATTGTGCTCCCACTTCCTTGGTTAAACTTTTGCCAAAGTTAATTAATGTTAAATCATATATTCCTTTACGAACTGGTAATAATATACCGGCCGCTACGTTACGATAAGTGGTTTAATTTTTCACTGACGAGGAGGGCTTCAGTTCTGCACACGCGTTTACGATTAGGTTTCTGTGCACTAAATGATTACTTGTACACAATTAATTGTTGTAATTCTCCGTTATGTATTTGTGGCCTGAAACGTGAAACTGTTAACATTATTTCTTATTATGTCCTTGTTTTGCTGCTCAACGTAACACTTTTCTTACCTCTGCTGCACAAGTTTGTGGCCAAGTATGGCTAGCGAAAAGTGACAATGTGAAACTTGATTATATGTTGAAGGATCTTATCAATTAAGTTATGATAAAAATTGTTCACTGTTTGGTTTTGTCCAACAATTTGTTTTGGATACTTGCCGGTTTTGCTAGCCTTTGCTTTGTCACAATATGTATATATGTCTTATGTTTATTTTTTTGTTGTTGTCCTTATTAGTTCTATGTGTTATGTTTCCTAATTTGTGTTCTTTTTTTTCTCTTTTTTATAGAAAAACTAATGTACCCATTGTAATAAGTGAGCCCCCTTGTTAAGGCAAACATCTACATAAATTTTATATAAAAAAGCCCCAGTCAAACAAAAATGAGAGTTGATGGTAAGAATTGCAACTCTGAATCGCGCATTTCACAGCAAACTCTCGTCGACTCTCACCAACTTTCATCGAAATTTGAGTTGGTTCAAATCTACATAAGAATTAACCAGAGTTTTTGCTAGTTTGATCAGTATTATCTAGTCAACTCTCATCTTGTTCTCATCTGACAGGGCCACGAGAGTTGAGAAAACTCTTGCTCAAACTTTCATCTGTCAACTCTCATTAATTGCCATCCTTGTTTGAATGAAGGTTACAATGTTACTAGAAGAATAAGCCCAGAGGAAGCGAAACTTTCTATCAGTTATACCAGAAAGTTTTATCCGCTGTAAGTTGTTGTTTCCAGAGGTCGAGAACGAGTCATCCCTTATATGTGCACTTTTACTAGAAGAGGAAACCTGAACTAAACTATAATTTTAAATGATAGCCCTATCACTTAACTGTATATACTGTACCTACAGTACTGTTCAGAAATAACCTAACAGAAAACGCGTTCGGAACGTGTCCGGAACGCGTTCCTAAATGCGTTCCATTTGCGTTCCATTCGCGTTCCATTCGCGTTCTATTCTGTTCCATTCGCGTTCCATTCGCGTTCCATTCGCGTTCCATTTGCGTTCCATTTGCGTTCCACTGTTACCGGAACGCTTCTGCGGAATGCGTTCCGGTTACACTCGTATCGAAACCCGACATCGTCGGAAATCATCGCGATTTCACGAGTATTAGTCAGCCTCACTTGCACATTTCGTGTTCGCACTATAAAGCATGAAACCGCGTTTTTATATTTGCTTTCCACTAACGAGTCGCGAATCAAAATAACCTATGATGTACGCATCACATAAATTGTATGTGCGTGGTCAATACTCCGGGACAAACTAAAACACAATCTAGCTAATTTCCTCTATTCGCCATCAGGTATCTGATGACCATGTAGAAAATGTTCGCACTTTTCACAAAACTCTAAAGGAATCAAAATAAATAAAACCAGTTTTGAAGGAATTTTAATGACTTTAACAGTATTGTCTAAAATAACTCCCATCTTTGTTTGAATGGGGGTTACAATGTTACTAGAAGAATAAGCCTAGAGAAAGCGAAACTTTCTATCAGTTATACCAGAAAGTTTTATCCGTTGTAAGTTGTTGTTTCCAGAGGTCAAGAACGAGTCATCCCTTATATGTGCACTTTTACTAGAAGAGGAAACCTGAACTAAACTATAATTTTAAATGATAGCCCTATCACTTAAATGTATATACTGTACCTACAGTACGCTAAACTTACTTCATTTGTACGGGATACCCCTAACAGTTCTAAACTGTTCACAATTGTATAGGTCCAGCTCAGGGGCTGATCTAGGATTTTTCCACGTTAGTCAAAATTTTATGACGTCATTGATGACGCAAAACGTGATGACGTCATTTTACATGACGTCATTTGATGTCAGAATAATAGTCCAATATTTGTGGAAGTATGGATATTTTGTTTTATCAAACTACAAATGCGTAGATGACATAATTTTCGTACCTGCCAATGTTCAGCATATGATATATTAATATATAGACTGTTTCGCCTTACAGTGTATACCTTGGGTCATCAGCATGCCTAGGAAGCACGTTTACCAAAAATAGTAAACCGTGATCCAACAAGGACAGCTCCTTGAAAAAGCTGAACACAAGCACAGATTTCTGGCTCCTTAAAACCAGATTGCTTGCCTTCACACCTTTTACAAGAGCAAAAGGAGTTTGGCTAGAACTTAGAAATGGGTGACAATAAAATGAACAATGAACACCACCTAAAATGAGCAATCTGGTTTTAAGGTGCCATAAACCCACCTCACACCTTTCACCGCAGCAAAAGGAGCTTGGTTTATAAAAATGGGTGACAATACGGGACATTTCATGGATGTGAAATTGCCTTGTTTCTCCCTTTAGCCCTTTCTCCAGTCCTCCTATTACTAACCTATGTCTAAATGTCTAATCTAATTAAATTCATCATCTTGTTATATACTGTACACAATGAAAATGTATAATATCACAAGTGAAATGGTGCCTCAAAGCTGCAGCTTCAGTGGAAGCCAACTTTTATTGAAAACAAGTTTATTTTACCTGGCATTTTAAACATATTTTAATTACAGTCGGTTCAAATACAAAATATTTCATTACAAATGACTATTACTTTACGTATCTAGTTATCTGAAATATTAACTTGGCAAGGTTTTTGACACAGTATTCTATTATTCCTATACTATGCTTATATACTGTACATAGACAGTCACAAACTGTCAACATGGAGTTTGTCTGGCAGAGCCTGAAATAATGTTCCCAAAGTTCCCGATCATGGTGACTTTCCCTGCTTTTTCAGGTTGGAAACCCTGCTTTTCCGCCGATCATAAGCAATTTCTTGCCTATTATTGATTGGCGATCATTTGTTATTTCAAGTCCTGGTCTGCTGAAAAATTTAACTGGTTCAAGATGTAAAGGTTCTGTCTCAAGTCAATGAGATCAGACCCGATATTTGGCATCAGCTTTTGTCTACAAAGTCCGAATGTTTGGGGGGGGGGATTATGAGAAGCTGGTGATCTTGAAAGGCTAAATTAAGTTTGGTTGATGATGAAGAACCAAACCACAGGAAATTTTTCCCTTGTCACTGTTGTGTAGAAGAGTGCGGTTATTTTTATTGGAGGCGAGAGTGGTTTTTTGCAAGCCGAGATATTTAACTTTAAGCACATGTCCCAGAAAATTTATCAATAACGTTTCCTACAGCACATATGTAAGGAATAATTTCCTGGTAAATTTACTTCATGACAGGCAAGTCATTTAATTTAGGGACGGACCATTAGAAAAGTGATGGGGGGGGGGATTTTCTATGAGGCAATATATTTTTCTTTTGTACACCTATAGAAGAATTTTTTTTTTCTTACTTGATGGCTAGAAATATTTTTTTTTACTTAAAATTTATAGGCCTATCTTCCAAGGAAGGATTTTTTTTTTGCACTATGCCTGGGAAGATTTTTTTTCCCTAACTTTTTTCGGGAAATAATTTTTTTTGGTTTGCCGACGCTCACTCTCGAAAAGCTACAAGAACTAGCCCGGGCACAGGAAACCGCTAATCGTCATGCCAGTGTCATGGCCGACGAAGAAGATACCAAACTGAATCGACTTACAACCAATCGTTCTCGAAGTGGCGACCAGAACGAGTCATTTCAACAAGAAAGCAAAACAGCGAATATATCGGGAAAATATACTGGTAACTGTTTTAACTGTGGTAGCAACTATTTTCCAGGTCACAAACAAGTTTTCCCAGCACAAGGAAAATCATGTCGTTCGTGTGAAAAGCTCAACCATTTTGCCAAAGTTTGCCGCAGTTGCTCAATGCGAAAGCCAGAATTTCGTGCACAAAACAGGGAAAAATCGAACGAAATCGACAACTCTATTAAAGCATTCATAACAACGCCAAGAGAAACCGGAACCGGAAGTCGGCGAATGACGACAGCGACGAATACAGCTTCACCTTGACCCAAGGTCAATCCAAGTTCAGCCCAACGAAGGTAACCAAAACAAACAAGGGTGTTTTCGTGACGGCGAAAATAAACGAAACGGATATAAGATTAGTTCTTGACTCTGGTGCAACAACAAATATTTTAGATTCTGCAAGTTTTGAACGTATTCAAAAGAACAATGCGAAACTCCAACTGGAACCTACGTCAATCAAAATATACCAATACAACTCTACAGTTCCCCTACACACTACAGGCAAGTTTGAAGTTCAATTTTGTAACGGTACAAAAACTACATCTGCAACATTTCATGTTGTTGAAGGAAATTCAGGGTCATTGTTGGGATATGAGAGAGCAACAAAACTGGGACTTTTGCATGTTAATTATAATGTCAACCAAACAACAACCATGCCTATTTCTACATCAAGCAACACGTCTGATCTGGTCGCAAAGTTTCAGCACCTATTTACTGGCATTGGTAAACTGAAAGATTATAAGCAAAAGCTACATCATGACCCTAGTATACAACCAGTTGCCCAAAAACCTCGGCGAGTACCATTTCACTTACGTAAGCAAGTATCTGTCCGAAATGAAGAATTAGAAGCACTCGATATCATAGAACGTGCATCAGGGCCAACATCTTGGGTATCGCCTGTGGTCGCAGCATCTAAACCCCACAACCCATCTGAAGTTAGAGTATGTGGTGATTATCGACAACCCAACCGAGCCATAATTCGGGAACGGCACCCTATTCCCACCGTGGAAGACCTCATGGAGGACATGACTGGTGCTTGTGTCTTTTCAAAATTAGATCTTCGCGCTGGCTACCATCAAATTGAACTGGAAGAAGAATCGAGATCTGTTACCACCTTTTGCACACATGAAAGCTTATATCGATATAAGCGACTACCCTTCGGCATCTCCTCTGCGTCTGAAGTTTTTCACAATGTCCTGCAACAGTCACTTCAAGGTCTTCATGGCGTTCATAACATAGCGGATGACCTCATAGTTTGGGGAAAATCCCAGGAAGAACATGATCGCAATCTTGAAGCTTTGTTCCAACGGCTAGATGCCAAGGGCCTCACATTGAATGGTGATAAATGTGAATACAACCAACCAAGTTTATGATTTTATGGTTACAGTTTGTCCAAAGATGGTCTATCTGCTGATCCCAAGAAAGTTGAGGCCATAGTCAAAACTACAACTCCACAGAATGTTGCTCAGCTCCGAAGTTTCCTTGGTCTAGCTAACAACTGCGCTCGTTTTATCAAGGATTTTGCCACTCTTTCAGCACCTCTGAACGAACTGACCAAGAAGTCAACAAAATGGCAATGGACTGTCATCCACCAACAAGCTTTTGAGAAAATTAAGACTGGAATTGCAGAGGATTGCAGCATGACATTCTATGATCCTGCCAAAGAAATAATCCTGACGGTTGATGCAAGTCCTGTCGGTCTTGGGGCCATACTGTCTCAGATACAAGAGGATGGTACCATACGCAACATTCCTTATGCAAGTCGCACCCTTACCGCCACTGAACGCCGCTACTCGCAGACAGAAAAAGAAGCCCTTGCAGTGGTATGGGGCTGTGAACGCTTCCATTTGTATCTTGTAGGTAAAGAATTTACCCTCTAGACTGACCATAAGTCACTTGAACTGATTTATAGTCTAAATCCAAACCACCACGACGCATTGAGAGATGGCTTCTCCGAATGCAGCAGTACCTGTACCAAGTGCAATACCGACCAGGATCGTCAAACCCTGCCGATGTGTTATATCCCGTCAACCAACAGAAACCTGTGAATGGTCTGCTAACACTGCAGACAAGTATATAAACTTTATTGAGAGCCATGCTGTCCCCGAATCAATGGCTCTAGAGGAGATTGCTGCAGAGACAAGTACTGATTCTGAGTTACAAGGTGTGATCAAAACAGTGCAGACAGGACACTGGTATGAAAAAATGATCCAAACTGCAGGTATGTTACAGCTTATCATAAATTAAAGGATGAACTGTCTATTACTAACAATGGTATACTTTTACGTGACACTCGAATTATTATTCCAAAGTGTCTTCAGAGTAGAACTTTGGCCATTGCTCATGAAGGGCACCAAGGTATAGCAAAAACTAAAGCACTATTACGCACTAAAGTGTGGTGGCCTGGTCTAGATACTGCTGTAGAAAGTCTTGTAAAATCATGTTTACCTTGCCAGTAAGCAACTACCAAGCACCACAGCCAAAGGCTCCGTTAATCATGACTGATATGCCGTCCAAACCATGGAGCGTAGTATACGCTGATTTTTGTGGTCCATTTCTCACTGGAGAAACTGTTCTGGTCGTTATTGACGGTTACTCTCGCCATGTGGAGGTAGAAATAATGAAAAGTACGACCACTACAGCAGTTGTTTCGCGTCTTAAAAAAGTATTCGCCAGACACGATTACCCAGATGAATTGACAAGCGACAATGGGCCCCCATTTAACGCTGCAGATTTTGATGCTTTTCTAAATCAAAATGGTGTTCGCCACAGGAAAATCACGCCTTACTGGGCGCAAGCTAATGCCGAAGCGGGGCGTTTTATGCGCACATTAGAAAAAGCAGCACGAGCCGCCCATATCGAAGGAAGAAGATGGCAAGATGAGTTAGATACTTTTCTTTTGAATTACAGGCCAACGCCGCATTGCACAACTGGTATCAGCCCGGCAGAGCTTCTATTCAATCGAAAAATTCGGAATAAACTGCCAAGTGTAGACAGGTTAGACCCCATGCCCTCAGACATCGAAGACAGCCATGAAAAAGCTATCAACAACGACCCTAAGAGAAAGGAGAAGATGAAGAAATATGCGGACAAACGGAATCATGCAAAGAACATTAATCTTCAAATAGGAGATTATGTCTTAGTCCGACAGCAATAGAAAAGTAAGCTATCTACACCATTTGGTAAAAAGCCATACAGAGTAGCAGAAATAAAAGGGACAATGATCACTGCAACTAGCGAAGATAGCGGCAACATTACCAGAAATGTTTCAGTGTTTAAGCAAATTCCAAACCCAAATCTTGAACCACAAGATCAAATTATCGAGGATTTTCATGGGGATATGCCTAACACGGAATTGACGCGCAGATATCCAATTCGGAACAGAAGAAGTCCAGAATTTTATAATAGTTCACAGACATAGTATGAACCTATACAAACTTGAAGTTTTAGTTGTTGAGTTGTTAATTATGAATGTTTTATTCTAAAAGGAAAGGAGGGATATAGTATTGTGACGTATAGGTCACATGATCTAGTCACGGGACAGTGAACACATGTACTGTTGTATCTAGCGAGGAAAGCGAGGACGGATCTAGGACATTCACATTAATCATTTAAATATATTATTTTATTACAAACCGACTTCGTTATACCATAGTACTTCGCTTATAGCCTTTTAGTGTCCTACAAGTGCCGAAATAGACCTTTCACACTTGCACGGTAAACATTTAAACTATCAAGGTCAAATTAGGTCATTGGTACATGTCAATGCTTAGGAAACAGAGCTATACAAGCAAATGCCAGTTGCATCAGATCTAAAAATATAACTAAAGATTATATTATTATTATCTTTATAAAGTACATTTGCAGAGTTATTATCAGTCAATCAATAATCTATAAAGCATGTACACAATAAATATTTTTTATCCAACATGATCAAATATTTGAGATCAAATTTTTGCCACTTGAGGTGTTTTAATTTTATACACATAATGAATATGTATGCAGTATATAAAACTTTGGATCTAACCTCGCACAATTATGAAAATCGTACGTTGAATTCAACGATTTATTGTTCAAAATTCAAACCACTTTACCTTATTGGCATACGCGAATTCGAGAAATCATTCAAATCAATTACACATCTCAGCTAGATAGACTAGATAGTTTCGGCCAAGACAATTTTCTTGTATCCATCGAATTTATCTGCTTGAAATATTCTCCGCAGAACACCAGTAAGCATTCCTTATCGTCACTTTCAAATAACGATCTAACCTTTTCGAAATCTGCGTCGTTCATTTCGATAATAGTAAATAAATACAAACGAAATAATTTGCATGTAAAATTGTACAGAACTGCAACAATGCTACCAAGTCACAATGCTTCCAAATTGAAGATTAGAAGGCCAATCAGAGGAGATGTTCTTTAACTCTTTTGCACAAACTGTCCAATCAGAGGCTGCTATCTATTTCCAGAATTAGTCAAAATTGTCAAAATTTTGCAATCGTTAGTCAAAATAGGTCTGACCATAGACAATCCAGAAGATGTCTTCTGGATTGTCTATGGTCTGACCAATCAACATGCCTGTAATGTGTAATCTGAGCAAATTTGACCAATCAAATCACATGAACTAAAACGCAGAATAGTCAATTTTCATTTGAATACCGCTTATTTGACTTATCTTTTGACTAATCAATCGCTGGCTCAATGTGCAAAAACTGATCGAAGTTTATATGCTGGAGTGTGTAGAGTTTCGATTGCGTGATCAGAAATGAAGAGAAGTGTTTGCGCTGGGAAAAATTCAAAAACCTTAGTCCAAATTGTTTTTATTATGCCTTTTTTTGCGTTAGTCGCGTGACTAATCTGACTACCCCTAGATCCGCCACTGGTCCAGCTCTTACTGGTGCTTGTTACTAACTTACCACAGAAGGAACCCTGAATCAAACTAACATTATTTATATACTTGATTATAGTTACACTAGACAACTTTATCAGTTCTAAACAGCTCTCCATAGAGGTACTGTACAGTAATAACCTCCTCCGCAAGCATCTCAATAGGGTATGCCTATGTTAGAGTTAAAAGTTATTTGACACAGTACCCCTTATTGTATTGAGATCCCTGGGGAGGAGCTAGTTCAGTAAGAGCTATTTTTTATTTGTACAGTGTTTATACGGTAAACTAAACTAAAACAACTTTATACTGGATAGCTCTATCAGTTGTAAACAGTTCTTTATAGAGATCCAGCAAGGACCAAAACACCCTTTTCTAAAAACGGCACTTTTTTGAACGCGCCAATGCGTTGAATAAGATGTATATTAATTAAACCTTCATTCAAAAATGTTATTTTTTGCAAAGTTTAGCATGTCGATTTAGGTATTTGAATTACTACAAGCCGTACGAGAAGTGCACTACAAGCAAAATACCTTTGTTCATAGTAGCTTGCGTGCGCCAAAACCCTGTTGCGCAAGGCCTGGGACTGCAGGTCATCAGTCTTCCATGCTTGTGTGTTGTCGATGCCATAACAAAAAAAAACCGGAAATGAGCTTGCGTATGGTCACCGGTATGCTTAATTTACCAAAACAAACATGCATATAATTTACTGTTTACTGCAGAGTCACATTCCAAAGAGTTATGCGTCGATGATATGCAAATTAGTAAGGAAGTAGAATAATCATGTCCGTAAGTTCTGGCCAGCCTGACTGAGTGACCGATTTCATGACTGAAAAACTAACCAACAGACATCATAACTGACCAACTGACTACTCACTGTTGAGCTGACTACAGGGCATTTTTAATTATATAACTACTGGGACATTTACCCCAGTAGGTCCTTGGTTTGCCCCGGCAGTGAAGTAAGATTTCAGATGAGCTTGGCCCTTTTGATCATTGGCAAAAAGGCAATCTTGTTGAAAAAGTTACATCTGCCTGCTTTCGTATCATTTCATATTCTCGACACATCCCATCTTACAAAAGTTAGCACAGGCAGGGGCAACGCTAAAGGGAGGTGTTGGAAGGAGGGGGTGGAACACCCCGCTAGTGTGTAGGTAGTCAGGTAGTAAAATTGATAATTGTACCTAAAATTTAGAGAAATGTGCAAAAAAATTACGGAATAATTCAACAAACAATGCTACGTTAACCCAAAAAGAAAATGAAAAGTATAATCACATGATCATA
>CACRXK020002760.1:0-40749 GCA_902702795.2 Paramuricea clavata
GAAATAAATTGCTACAAAAATTTGAATTATACGGAGCCTTCATTACTTGTGGCTTGCTTAATTAAATTAGCGAACACTTGTACCGGTAACTACTTCTTCTTGCACGGATATTTTGAATCCATGCACCACAATCCTTAGACAATATTTTACCGTATATGAATAAACGCATGATTGGGGCGGGTGATCGTGGGTTACCCATGCTGTTTCAAATTCTATTATGCCGTTTCATATTATGTTATGCCATTTCAAATTGTATTATGAGTTATGACATTTCAAATTATGTTATGCCATTTCAAATTATGTTATGCCATTTCAAATTATGTTATGCCATTTCAAATTATGTTATGCCATTTCAAATTCTATTATGCCATTTCAAATTCTATTATTCCATTTCAAATCCTATTATGCCGTTTCAAATTCTATTATGTCATTTCAAATTCTATTATGCCATTTCAAATTCTATTATGCCATTTCAAATTATGTTATGCCATTTCAAATTCTATTATGCCATTTCAAATTCTATTATGCCATTTCAAATTCTATTATGCCGTTTCAAATTCTATTATGCCATTTCAAATTCTATTATGCCATTTCAAATTCTATTGTGCCATTTCAAATTATGTTATGCCATTTCAAATTATGTTATTCGATTTAAAGAATATAAATTGAGTGCAAGGATAACATAATTTGTATTCGAATTTTGACCCTAATAACGCTTCATAACCTATAGGCTATAATTATAAAACAAAATAAGTTCAAATTGTTGAGTAATTTCAGTTCGGTTTTCAAATTAATTTGCTCTCCTTTACATTTTACCTTTTATTCTTAAATTAAACAGGGTAATTTAGCAAACTTTAATACAGCTTCATTGAAAAGGAAAGCAGTGTATGTTTTACGCAATAAATTAAAGCAACAAAATTCATAAACATTAAACATTCAAAGCAAACTTGCCCTATATTCCACGAATTGCTTCAAAGCTCATTGTGTGAAACGTGATTTTCAAAATATATGCTTTTGAAAATGTTGCTTATCCCACTCCTGGCAAACAGCCATATTTTTTAGATCAGTGAGGATGACCACCCACGGTTGGTGACTGACGCCCGCGCTCATTGATGAACTTTAGACTTGGCTAATGCTTCCCTTTTCCCCGGGTGTAAATAGCCGGGGGGAATTAGTACCCTCGCACGGCGCTTCGCGTCGTCGGCTCGGGATGAATTTAAGGTAATTCCGCAGTTTTGCATTGCGCACTTTTATTGCGCACATCTTATAACTTATAATTTCATCCATTATACGTACCGTTTAAAAAAATATCATTTTATGACAATTTTATGTTACTTCAAAACATCTTTGGTTACATTCGTGCAAAGAATTACGTTAAAATCAATGTTTTCTAAAAAGCGGCATACAAAAGTGCCGGCTAGGGTTCCTGTGTCTGTAGTATATTTATTTACTTGTATTTCACGTTTTAATGCCATGGTGACCCCCGTTTTTTAACTGATAATTTATTTCTTTAATGAGGGCCCCCTATACTTTTTGCGTGAAGCGTGATGGGCTTATTTTACTTAGCCGTGAAACGTGATCGATGATTTTCTTAATCCGTGATTCGTGATTGTATGACTTCCAATCTTTTTACGTTCACGCGAAGGAAAGATTCGATTTAACCGTGACCCGTGAATGGCAGATAGAAATATTCGTGATTCGTGAATCATCTGTTTTGTGACCTTTTGTGTGATCAGCTTTCCAAGGAATAAATACGGTTTGTTGCTGTTTTTTGAAGTACTTGATGTACAGAAGCCTGTTTTCGACATAGTTGGAGGTTTGAAAGCATGTCGAGGTAAGTACAGACGAGTACAATGATTCCACAATTAAGGAAGACATCCTATAATATTTCGTGAACTTTGTTTTATTTTTACGTGAATCGTGATCGCTTCCATTTTTCCGTGAACGTGAAGGAATTTTTTCAATTTTTCGTGACTCGTGAAAAGGCAAAATATTTTTACGTGAAAGCATTTTGTGAAGAGGTATAGGGGGCCCTCTTTAATGCATTTTACATTTCATATCCGAAATTAAAAGAAAAATCATTTCTGGATCTGGAAAAAATGGTTTATCAATGCATGTCCTCAAAGAAAGATATGTAAAGAAATGTGGAAAACACATTTGTGGATCAGAATTGTACACGTTAGTAGTTTCATTTTGCTCGAAACACAATATTTTTTCAAAAATAATTACAAGATAGGTTTACTAAGTAAAATCCGCGCTAAAAACGTCAATAAATATCGGGCTGTTGTGATTTTGCTGTTACTCGTAATGAGCGTCAAGATGGCGCCATATTGGGAAACGTGATTTTCAAATATTATTGCGATTGTCATTGTGACGTATGCTTGTGTTTTGTTGAAATTATCGTTAGGGTTCGCTGTGGCATAATCAATATAATATATGCAAAATGGCGCGTAAAGAAACGTTTTTTGTACGTTGAGATGTAATATGTCTTGTGTAATATGTTCAAATTTGTCCTGAATTTATATTAAATATTACGATAATACAGTCCATCGAAGTTTTTATAACATGGTCCTTCGAGAGCCGGATTACCGGCAATTCTAAATATATTATCACGGAGAATATTGGATTTGAGCCTGTGGTTTATTCAGAACATTTCGAGTTGGAGTCTGGAATTTGAACAAAATTTGAGCAGTAACGTGAGATCTACACTAGTTAGTGGGGAATTTACTTTTATAATCTTGGAGATACGAGCCTGGAGAACTTCTGTTGTTAAAAGATTTAAGGTTATTGTAGTTATTCTTATATAAATTTTCTGGTTATTTGTGGATTTTGGACGAATATTGTCTCTGTATTTAAACGCTGTTAGTTATAAATATGAGCACGGATTTATCGAGGAAGAAAAAGTTAAGAGGGGCTCATCGAGCGTCCGCCACACGACTTCAAAAGACGGTGAGTGAAGTACTTATTTCTTTTGACCCAAATAATCTGGAAGAAATTGTGCCCAAACTGAATCAACTTAAAACTAGCATGAAAGAAAAACTTGAAACTTTAAAGGTCCTTGATGAGGAAATTCTTGAACTAGTTGATGAAGCTAATATTGAAGAAGAAATAGAACAGTGCGATATTTGTAGAGAAAGCTTGCAGTTGGCTTTAGAAAATGTAGAAAGAGCACTTAATACCTCCAGCATGTCTAGTTTAGCTGTGTTATCGAATGTGACTGAAAATACAACAAGTAACAACCCCACCAGTACCCAGTCAAGCCCCCACATCACCTCAAGGCTCTAGTGCTAGCACTGCAAGCACTGCAAGCACGTCGTTACTACAGAATCAATATTCAAGTCAGCATGATACATCAAATGAAAATGGAATGCCAAATCTGGGTCAGCCTTCTATGTCAACTGTGAATCAACCCCAACCAGTAGAGCATCCTACCATACCACCTGCATCAACCGATAACCCTGGGGAGCATCCAGCTGTCCAACCAATCAATCATGTAGCACAAGTAAAATTGCCAAAATTAATCCTTAAAAGGTTTTCTGGGGATCCTAGTCAATGGAACCCATTCTGGGATACATTTGAAGCCTCCATCCACAACAATCCCTCCTTAGCACCGATTGATAAATTCAATTATCTCAAGTCTTTCATGGACGGAGCTGCTGCTGAATCCATTGCTGGATTGTCTTTAACTAATGCTAATTATGAAGACGCAATTGTTATTTTGAAATCAAGGTTTGGGAACAAACAGCAAATTATAAATCGACATATGGATATTCTGTTAAATCTTCCATCAGTTAATTCTGAAAACAACCTGAAGGGTTTGCGCCAACTTCATGATACGGTGCAATCACACATTAGAACCTTGAAATCTATGGGAGTAGCCCCTGAATCTTATGGTGGCCTTCTTTCTTCAATGTTAATGTCCAAGCTACCAACAAATCTACAGCTGGTTGTTAGCAGAGTGGTTAAGGAAAACGAATGGAATTTGGACAAACTATTAAATACCTTGCAGCAAGAGTTAGAAGCCAGGGAGAGAATTAAGGTACCTGCAACCAACAAGGATTTTAAGAAATATCACGGTTCAGCCTCAGCATTGATGGCCGGTAATAATCCAAGTTGTACTTACTGCAGGGGGTCCTGCAGTAAGTACAACTTGGATTATTACTGGGGGATCAAGGGACTGTACAACTGTGACTAGTCCTGCTGCTCGTCAAGATATTTTACGGAAGACGGGGAGATGTTTTGTGTGCCTAAGAAAGGATCATATCAGTCCAAGTTGCAAGTCAACAACACGGTGCTACTCGTGTAAGGGGCGACATCATGTTAGCATATGTAAGGGTAAGAAGCCACCTCATAGGGACCCTCCTGAGGAACATGGGCAAAGCGGATCCAACAAGTCAAAGGAAAGTCCTAGTTTGGGAACCCATCCTGACGCAACTGTCTGTCACACGACCTCATCGAACTGTGTCCTTCTCCAAACCGCAAGAGCAAATATATATAACCCAGATAATCCTAATGGTCCCAAGGTCAAAGCGAGACTAATCCTGGATGGCGGCAGTCAGTGCTCGTACGTCAGCAGAGCACTGACGGGAACTCTCGGTCTGCAGTCAAAGGGTCAAAGGTCGGTAAACATAAAAACATTTGGCTCTAGCGAGACTAATGCTCAAGTTATTGATGTGGTGAATCTTGGAATAGAAACTGCCTATGGAGCAAACATTGAAATGTTAGCATTTAATGTGCCATTAATTTGTCAGCCATTAAAGAACCAATTCGTGTCAAATGCTAGCAAGACCTACGTACCCTCATCTCGCCAACCTCCACCTAGCTGATTACTCATCTGGGCAACACGATGCGAAAGTGGATATCCTGATCGGTTCAGATCATTACTGGAAGATCGTGACCGGGAAAACCAGACAAGGAGATAGTGGTCCGACTGCCATTCAAACGAGGCTTGGTTGGGTTCTCTCTGGGCCTGTTGGAAACGAACCGCGGCAATTAACCCACACCAGCAATCTTGCTACAATCCACACCCTCAAATGTGCCTCCGAAGAAGTTGAGTGTAAGAATGATGTCCTTGTACAAGAACTGAAGAGATTTTGGGACTTATAAACTCTCGGTATTCAACCACAGTGTGTGTACGAAGAATTCCTAGAAAGCATTAAGCATGAAAATAATCATTATGTGGTCAATTTGCCATGGAAACCTGATCATGCTGAACTGCCTGATAACTATGATCTTAGCAAGAAACGTCTATTAGGGTTGCTGAAGCGACTGCGTAATGAGCCAGAAGTCCTTAAGGAATATGACAATGTGATAAGAGATCAGCTTAACAAAGGAATCGTGGAGTCTGTGCCCGAACCAAATAAAGGAGCCAAGAGAGTGCACTATTTACCTCATCACGCAGTTATCCGTCGAGATAAGGAAACAACCAAATTGCGAGTAGTGTACGACGCCTCGGCGAAGTCAAGAGGACCTTCGCTTAATGACTGTCTGTATAGTGGTCCCTCGCTGACTCAGAACATTGTTGACATTATGCTAAGGTTCCGTGCATACAAGGTGGCCTTAACGGGAGATATCGAGAAGGCCTTTCTCATGATTCATGTAGCGGAGTCTGATAGGGATGCATTGAGATTTCTGTGGTTCGATGATATACACAGCCCAAACCCTAAGATTATCCCACTTCGATTCACCAGAGTAGTGTTTGGCGTATCCTCCAGTCCTTTTCTACTAAACGCCACAGTCAAACACCACATCGAGCAATACCGGGAAGATGACCCTAGTTTCGTGGAAGCTGTTCTGAATTCGATCTATGTGGATGATCTTATATCCGGAGGTGAAAATGTGGACAATGCATTCAAACTCTATGAAGATTCAAGGAGCCGATTGGCAAAGGCTAACTTCAATTTGCGAAAGATTACCACGAACTCTAAAGAACTCCAAGAGCGTATATGCCAAACCAACCAACTAGTGACAGTGAACAATGCATCTGACGGAAGTAACATGGCCAGAGCTGATAGCAACAAGTCCCAGCAGTTGGTTCAGGAGGAGCAGTCATCTTACACCGGAAGTACGTTGGGTCCTCCCCTTCCAGCAAGCGATGACAAGCAGAAAATTCTCGGAATCTTATGGGATTCTTACGAGGACAATCTTATTATTGATATCAAGGATGTTGCAGATTTGGCGCAGATGGTTCAAGCTACGAAGAGAAATGTGATCAGTGTTTCTTCCAAGATTTATGATCCTATGGGGTTTATATCCCCATTGACAATCAATTTCAAGCTGTTGTTTCAAGAACTTTGTCTGGCGAAGGGTGACTGGGACCATCCACTTGAAGGAACACTGAAATGCAATTGGCAGAAATTAGTTGATAACCTAAAGGACGTCCAACCTGTTGTTATTCCGAGATGCTATATTTCTGACATACACGAGCAAGTTGTATCCTACGAGCTTCACGGGTTTTGCGATGCCTCTATCAAAGCATATGCTGCCGTAATATACCTCAGAATCATCACACCAAATGCCTCTTATGTCCAGTTGGTGATATCGAAGGCAAGAGTGGCACCCTTAACTAAACAAACGATCCCAAGGTTGGAGTTACTGTCAGCGCTCGTGCTTGCCAGATTAATGAACGTTACTCAGAAAGCCCTGAAGTCTGTGATTGAAATCTCGAAGGTGCAATGCTGGACGGATTCTAAGGTTGCATTATATTGGATTACGCAGCAAGAGAAGGAATGGAAACAATACGTACAGAGTCGAGTGGAAGAGATTAGAGCGCTGGTTCCTGTAGAGTATTGGAGTCACTGCCCAGGTGCAGAAAACCCCGCAGACATTCCGTCACGTGGTATCCTGCCTACTCAACTAGCATCATCTACATTGTGGTGGTCTGGCCCAAAATGGTTGTCCGCCACAGAGAGCCCTGCTAAAGAGAACATTGATAACGATGTTGTACCTGAAGAGTGTCGAATTGAGATGAAGGTCAAGGACCAGAGAGCTTTAGACAAAGAGACACTTTCAACGATGATAGTGCATGGATCGAAAGATTCCATAAGCAATGTTATTAACTGTAAGGACTACAGTAGCCTGGGTCGTTTGCTAAGAGTAACGGCTGTTGTCTTGAAGTTCATCAAGCTACTAAAATCGAGAGTTAAACAGGAAGATCCTCCAACAAACTCGGAAGTTACAAGCACCGACATCGAATTAGCTCGAGTTCTATGGATCAAGGAACTGCAGGAAGAAATGAAGTTGAACGAGAATTTCAAATCCTGGAACCGAGACCTCGGCCTGTTCACTGATGAAAATGGAACCGTCCGATGTAAGGGACGACTATCTAACTCGAACTTGCCATATTCAGCAAAGTATCCAATCCTGTTAGATACGGCTCATTACCTTACCACGCTAATCGTACGGGATTGTCACGAGCGGGTAATGCATGGGGGAGTAAAGGCAACATTGACAGAACTTCGGTCGAAATTCTGGTTAGTCCGTGGAAGGAACTTTGTAAGAAAACTCCTCTTCAATTGTGTCACCTGCAAGAAGCAAGATGGTAGAGCATACAAGGCACTTAACTCTCCGCCATTGCCGGAGTTTAGAGTAAAGGAAGCACCACCGTTTACGTACGTTGGCTTAGACTACGTCGGTCCTTTATATGTGAAATCTACGAACGATTTAGACGAGAAAGCATGGATTTGTTTGATTACCTGCTGTGTTTCTAGAGCGGTACACCTTGAAGTTGTTCCCAACATGACATCACAAGCCTTCCTGAGGAGTTTTAGGAGATTTACGTCACGACGTTCGACGCCATTGCTTGTCGTTTCGGACAACGCGAAAACCTTTAAGGCTGCGTCCAAAGAGTTAATGACACTCATGCGTGATCCTCAAGTGAAGAAATATTTCTTGCAGCAACGAATGCAGTGGTCGTTTAATCTGGAGAAAGCCCCGTGGTGGGGAGGTTTCTTTGAACGGCTTGTGGGATCATTGAAACGATGTTTGAAGAAAACCATCGGAAAGGCAAGATTGTCTTATGACGAGCTAGTTACAGCTGTCACGGAAGCAGAATCGATCCTGAACAGTCGACCCTTATCCTATGTATCCTCCGAGGACGTCGAGGAACCCCTCACCCCAGCCCATCTTCTGAGCGGAAGACGGATCCTGAGTTTACCTGATCGTCATCAAGAGAACCCTGAAGATGAAGATTTTCAAGTCGACCTATCGACGAATGACCTCAACAAACGAGTTCGCTATCTAAATGACATTATTGAACACTTTTGGCGAAGATGGCGGAACGAGTATTTGGTAGAGCTGAGAAATGCACATAAGAGTCCTAAGAAAACAGTAGAGAAATCTTCTGTGGAAGTTGGAGATATAGTACTAGTTCACGACGAGAACCATCCGCGTAGTTTCTGGAGAATTGGAAGAATAAAGGAACTTGTCAATAGCACGGCTGATGGGAAATCGAGAGGTGCAGTTGTACAAGTCATGAGCAAGAAAGGGAAAGTTACTACATTAAGGCGTCCATTACAGCTGTTATATCCTATGGAGATTAACTGTAAACTTGCGAAAGAAGAAGTACAATTGGAACAAGAGAATGGTGCTCAGGAGTCAACTGAATCCGAAAGACCAAGAAGGAGAGCGGCGATCGAAGGTGAACTGTTGATAAGACATTGGATTAAGGACATGAACCAGGTTTAGGGTAGTTGTAGATATACTGCATAGTGTTATATAATTAAGAACATTCCAATGAAGCTTCACGAACAGTCGTAAGGTGTTGGCCATATAAGATACATGTCCAACAGGGGGAGTGTGACGTATGCTTGTGTTTTGTTGAAATTATCGTTAGGGTTCGTTGTGGCATAATCAATATAATATATGCAAAATGGCGCGTAAAGAAACGTTTTCTGTACGTTGAGATGTAATATGTCTTGTGTAATATGTTCAAATTTGTCCTAAGTTTATATTAAATATTACGATAATACAGTCCATCGAAGTTTTTATAACAGTCATATCTTCTTAATGAGTTCAATGACCCCGACTTTTTTGTGTGATTTTACTTTAAGTATATCATAAACTCCATGCTTGGGTAGTTTCAGCACATTCTCATTTCGGGGACAATTACTGCGGAATTACTAGCCTGCGAACAGGCTCTCAAGCTGAATTGAGAGCCTGCATCGATGACTAATGAATTTGAATATCTGCCCCGTAACGTTCGTTTTTCCAAATATGGAATGTCTATCCTTATATGGTGTTGTTTACAACTTTCGTGCAAACTAAATTTAGACCGTGCAAACTAAATTTAGACCGTACAGTTTATACTGTTTTTCGAAATATAAGATATTCAAGCAAAAGTTCAGATGTTTTAAATACTGTTTTCTCAAAACAGAACATTTCGTGCTTTGAGATAAGACGGCCAAGACCAATTTGAGCAGTTAATGTGTTTTTTCATGCATAGTGCTTCAGCAGTTGACATATATAGAGCTCAGCGGAAACATATAAATTATAGCATCTGACCAATGAGAATTTCGCGTCACGATTTGAGACGCAGATATTCAAATTCATTAGTCATCGATGCAGGCTCTCAATTCAGCTTGAGAGCCTGTTCGCAGGCTACGGAATTACCTTAATACAGTACTAGAAAATACATGCATGCAGAAACCCTCGCCTTGCTGACAAAACCATTGTATTTTCCGAACACGAAGTATCCAAAGTAGTTGTCATGGTAACACGATAAATTTCTAAGAATATTCTTATACAAATGAAAAATCGCCTAAAAATATCACTTTTAATTACAAAATTATCAATTTCCCAACATATATATATTGGGTATGATATTACACGTAATATAAGCTTCAATTTAAGGTAAAATTCAACCACAAACGCTTCGCGAAACGTTTTAAAGTGTTCTTTCTAAAACTATTTAAAACGGGTACTTTACACCGTGGATAACAATCCATGTTTACACTTTACCGTACCGCAAGTATTTGATGGCGTGTGTTCTGACGGTTTTTCCGTTCTTTTATTGGAGTGTTTTGATGGAATTTTGATGGCGTATGACGGTATGTATTCAGTGATTACTAAATTTCCTTTAAAACTGCCTTTAATTAAATGGCTTTTATAGATCGATAAACTTTGAGTTTGCAATAAAATTATTTCAAATTCTCGCATGCAAATAACTTTGCTTTCTTTTTTATTTAAAAAATTCAACATAATAAAAAAGGGAATCAATATGAAAGATACACTGAATTATATGCTGTCTTGTTTAGTTGTTTCATCATCAGGATTGTAATTATCCATGGTTTCATACACGCAAAGGCCGTCGGGTTTTTCGTTAACGTCGGCTCCCTTCTTTTAGCCGATTCTTTCACCCTTTCTTTCTTGAAATTTACAAAACCTTGCAAAAATGCGAGCAAAAATTAAATATATTTGCAAGAAATTTATCAATCATCAAATCAAGAAATGTGTGCTATTTCGCTGTCGTCATGCACAGGGGCGGATCTAGGGGTGATCAGAGCGATCACGTGACTAAGGTAAAAAATTGGGCAGAAAATTGTTAAATTAAAATAGCAATCCAGTTATCAAACTTCACGCAGTGTATTGTATTGAAAGTTTAAGTAGCAAGGCCTTCGAACATGAACGCGCAGAAAAGCGGTCTTACGCATGAGTTTTGCACGCTCTGAGTCAGATTCCAGCCATCTGATTGGCTACCAAGATTTTTGCGCGATCTGTGGGGAGTTCTGATCGCTAAAGCGATCAGGGGCTTGAATACAGGCTATCCTATTGGCTAATTCAAAAAAATCCTCAATTCCCGTTGGCTGGATTTTTTTGATCGATCATACCGTTCAGGCTAATAGTATGCACGGAAAGGTCTATGACGTTGCTGGATCTTTCTGATCTAGCAGCAGTATTTATGTAAATTGACTGAAATATTATGTAAATTTCGTCTCTTATTATTATACGCGTACCCGCCGATTTTATAGCATGTGCGTTTTATGGCAATCGGAATATTTATCAGAAGTTGTAAACTAATACTAGCCATGTCTGTTGGTATTTACGAAACCGCAAAGGCTCCTTTAGAGAAAGATGATCGACAATATCTTAATCGAAGCGTTCTAAAGACTTATTGAGCGCTGTGAACAACACAAGCTTCTTCCTCGCACCGCGAAATTAT
The DNA here is from genome assembly GCA_902702795.2 of Paramuricea clavata. Taxonomy (NCBI): domain Eukaryota; kingdom Metazoa; phylum Cnidaria; class Anthozoa; order Malacalcyonacea; family Plexauridae; genus Paramuricea; species Paramuricea clavata. The sequence continues at coordinate 11,159 of CACRXK020002760.1, forward strand.
GGTGCGGAATCTTACATCGCGAAGTACGTTCGAGAGAAAACGAAATAAGTTTTGTACGGCCTTAAGGTAAATATATTCTATTTTATACTTGATATAGCATCATAGCTGTTCTAGGCTATAGTGGTTGCGCGTCTGTACGTAATAAGAGATGAAATTTTATACATAATATTTCGGTCAATTTACATAATACTGCGGCTTAATACAAGCTGTTTCAGTTTGTTTATACTTTGTTTATGCCTATTGTGGAATGTGGGCTTTATATATTGATCAGATACTTAAGAATACCGTATTATTTATGCCTAGTTGTCTAGTATATTAAAACTACAAGCACATGACAATGTGGCATGGCTTTGTGTAATACGATCTCTACAACATGTATACAATAAAAGTAAAATGCATCATGTTGCCATTGTGAATACTTATTCATGGCACATGTTTCTGCTATGAATAAAACTCGAGAAGCAGTGAATTAAACGTGGAAATTCTCTTCCTGCGAATTAACAATCAATCAAATGTTTTATAAAACTACATCGCTATATTTGAAAATCTTTTGACCATTCATGTAAATTAAGGACAAAATATGGAGTTATGTGTTTCCTAGGCATGCTGACGAGACCGGAATTGGGCGAAACAGTCATTTTCACGTAACATTTTTTCGTAAAACTGGATACAAATTAATTCGCTTTGCGACCCCCCCCCCCCGTTAAAAGAACCCCACCCCCCCTTCGATGTTCAGCAACGAAATTTTTGACTAACGTACGAAAAATCCTAGATCGGGCCGATCCGCCCCTGGTCATGCAGTCGTTATAAGGGAGCAGTCATTAGGGAGCTTTAGATTTGACTACGAGTACGACTACGAGTACGAGATTTGATCGCGTGCGAGGAAGTTACCGTAGTCGTTCTCGTTTTCATTCAAATGTTGCTTTTATAACAGTAAATCAACGAGAGAAAAAGTTTCATAAACTAAATCTCCTGCTGACTAAAATCCCCCACAAAACGTGTAAATAAGTCATAACATTAAAAACAGGTCAGATATTTAGTACTAACCAGACACAGTACTAAAATGCGGTTGCCCGCCTACAAATAAAACTTTCGGCGTTTCCGCCTACATGCACAAGTAAAGTTATATTTAGCACGCTATACATTCTCCTGTCGGCCGCGAGTTGGTCCGTACGTTAGGATCAAAACTGCGTTTTAAAGCCTTCAAAATAAAATATTTTGGGCTCAAAATACTATCAAAATGTGGAGAAAAGTGAGACGAATCCACTGGCATACGAGAAAACCAACAATTCCGAAGTTATCAAGGATCAAACGGACTGCATTTTTAATTAGTTTAATAATTTTGAGCGATTTGTAAACAATACAATTTCGCTTATTAAAACTGCACATTAAAACCTTCAAAATATAATATTTTGGGCTCAAACTACAAACAAAATAAAGAGAAAAGTGAGACAAATCGACTGGTATACGGACGAAAAAGAGAAAACCAACAATACGAAAGTTATCAAGGTCAAATGCATTGCATTTTTAATTAGTTTAATAATTTTGAGCGATTTGTGAACAATACAATTTCGCTTGTCTTTCAAAGGCCATAAATCGCTAGAATACTGTAGTTTAGTAACACATTTGACTTCTCTTAGTATAATTTCTTACACTGAATCGAATGGTGGTATTTTTGTCCTTATTGGGCGCATAAAACCAGAGATAAGTCGCAGCAAAAAGTCAATCGTGAAAGTTTGAGATTAATTCGAAAGAAAACTTTCCTCGAAAAAAGGAATTCGGAAAACGTGAAGGATTATTTTGAGCGGCTTTTGTCTTTCAAAGGCGACAAATCGCTAGAATAGAAGTCAATTTTGAAATCAATTTTCCATCCGTAAACACAACTTTTCACGCTGATTCGAACAGTGGTATTGTTGTCCTTGTTTGACGATGTTAGTCGATCATCATGAGAGTACACGATTAATAATAATTAATAAATTCATAAATTCCGAGCACGTGCAAGGAATTTTTTGTAGGCGATTAAGGAAACGTATTGATGCGAACAAACTAACAAACGGACAAACTAACAGACTAACAAACTCACAGGCAGAATATAATGCGGTGCCAAACTTTGGGCACCGCAATATATTATTTGCGCCGAATAAACGCTATATAAATGCTGCAAATTATTTTTGGAAAACAAAAAAAAGCCAACTTTCTTTGTTTTTTTTGAAAAGTCGTCGTGAGGACTACGAGGTTTCTCCACAATTTCGTACTCAGATGGGCGACGGCTACGACTTTTTAGCGTCAGTACGGGATGGCGTAAGCATACAGCATGCGTTTAGCTTGACGAATCTCGTACTCGTAGTCGTACTCGTAGTCAAATCTAAAGCTCCCTATTATTAATAACAGGTGGGGGCGGAAGATATTTGGGGGGGGGGGGCACCAAAAATTTATCAACCAGTTAGGGGGCTACCAAATATATCAAAGAAAGGTAGGCGGGGGCACCAAAAATAATGTACAATAATCATAAAACATCAGCAATTATAGTTCACTGTAATATAAATGTCAATACAATATAAGTATAGGTAATCACACAGGAAGGAGTGCAATTAATTATATTAACACTACGAGTAATATTTGAAAAATGTGCCAAAATTGCACAAGCTGTTAATTAATTGCACGACTTGCCCGAGTGATTATTTATTTTATGCATAGCATGATGAAATTCGATAAAATTCAACTTCATTTTGTCAAGAGTTTTTAATTCTTTTGTAACTAGCAATTTGGCATAAACAAACTTGGGAAATGATCATAAACTCATAAAAGGCACATCATTTAAACTAGGACAAATGATTCAAACTCAAATAACCGTGAAATTATTAAGAAAATCTTTATAAATTGTATTTATACAGACTTACAAAGTCACGTTTCGCTGCATCTCGTCGAGATTATTTCTTAGAACTGTTTCTAGGTATATCTCCACAGGCTCTTTTTGTCATACTATGTTTTTTAAACTCATTCTTGTGCCAAAATTTAGTTCAATTCAATTGAATTCGTCCATATGGTTTTTATACAAGATAAAAATAAATTTCCCCGCCATATTGGACTTGTTGTTTTGAACACTTGTCGTTTATGCACCTATCAATATTAATCCCGGGCGTAAGGGTGCGGGCAATGAGTGGGGATTTGACCGTGAATTTTATCCCCACAGACGGGCATTTCACAACGACTTTTTTCCTGGGTGCGGGCGATTTGCCGATTTTACTTTTGATCCCCCCCCCCCCAACCATCGAAAATCATTAATTGCACCACAGGTAGCCCAAGATGTCGCTTGCGAGATTGGGCCGCCTGTGATCTTAGTATATGTTTGGAATGCAAGTTCAATCACAGGGGAAGAAGGAGGGGGGGGGCTATGAAAATTTATTATATTTAAAAGGGGGGGCATGAAAAAATATTTTGAAAGAATGAGGGGCCATGAAAAATTTACCATGAGTTTAGAAATATCTTCCGGCCCCCCCCTGGTATTAATAATGACTGCTCCCTAATGCAAATTTTAAATTGGACCAATCACAGTGTTCACTATTCATGACAGTCCGCCATATTTTTTAGATCAGTGAGGATGACCATCCACGCACAGTGAGCCACGCCCGCGATCATTGGTGAACTTTAGACTTCGCTAATGCTTTCGCTTCCCCGGGTGTAAATAGCTGGGGGGAATTAGTACCCTCGCACGGCGCTTCGCGCAGTCGGCTCGGGGATAAGAAGTTGAAAACATTGGTTTTATGTTTGGGAAGAGTTGTGCTGAACCGAATTTTAAGTTGCACTTGTTACGGCTTGAAATGCAGGAGTTGTATAAAAGACGTGAAAATCTGTGATTTGCCGTTGTAAACAGAGCGACGACTACGTCTGAAACTTCCCTGGGACTTTAATTATTTCTTTCTTTTCATTGACTCATTGTATTGGTTGCCGTCGTCGTCGTGTTGCCGTCCTACATGCTTAAGCTCCCTATAATGACAATCAATGGCGGTCGGACGTGTACTTTGGTCGTCCGCGATAACTCTAAGTTTATGCTTGATTATTCTGTCTCAGTTAAACTAAATATAATTTACAACTTCGATGCAGCTAACACACAACCTGTGAATGCTATGGGTAATCGGTTATACGCTTCGCAAGAATTAAATCGACCTTATGTTGGCGGTTTTAATCGAACTATACTCGAGCAAATTCAACAATGCCAGTGGGGCAATGGTGTATTCAGTCTCAAGTCTACTGCGTCTTGCCGCAAAGTTCACCATGCTTGCTGAGTGTATACTTCTTTGTGGAGACATCTCTGTAAATCCAGGTCCTATAAACTTTTCTGTATTCCAACATTAAATAGGGCTTTAATAGGCTATGTCATTGGAATATACAAAGGCTTATCGACACGAAGTTCGAAGAGATTTCACAAGCACTTAAAGGCCTACTTCCTCCGCAGGCGCGTTCGCCTAGAGCATTTCGGGCAGCTTCGGAAAATGCGGATTTATTAAATTACAGGCGAGAGCTTCCTTCTTACGTTTCTAAAAGTGGCTCGCAAATTTGCACCGCCGCAAATGGGCCTGCGGAGGAGGTAGTCCCTACTCTGTGTCTGAGGTAACTGTTGCTGTTCCTTGCACGATTATGCCCGTGAGGCACTTGCCTAATGCGTATAGTCGGCAGGAGTAGTGTGCAGCGGGGCTTAATGGACCCCGTTTCATGCGCTTAATTAATTAAGTAATTAATAATTAATAATTCATGAGTTATGCAAATTAATTTGCATAATGATGACGTATTTTTCCGATGATTTTCCGATGATGATAAAACAACGAGGGCTTTCCGATTAGCCGCCATTTTGTTTCAAGATGGCGGAAGGGTTAATAATGGCGGTTTTAAGGGAAAATAACATTGAATTGAGTGAGAATACTTTTCGTTTTCATTTAAAAGTGCTTTTGGAAAAGCATGGGGGTTTATTTGAAAGCATGATAGCTCGTATTGGAAGAGAGAACGTACTTGAAAATTTGTGTGTAATCTATCAGGAGTTAGAACCTTCAAATTTTGGTAGAATTATGGCTTACTTGACTTTAGTTTTTAAAGTTAGCGATTTTTGTAACCCTGAAATTGTGCAAGAAGCCGTAAGAATATGTGTATGGGAATTAAAACAAGTGGATATAGCTACAATCTTGGCCAAAAGTTCGTAGAACGACAAGGCAAATTCGCAACTTTTTTAATATACTTGGGTTTTAAAATCATTTTGCACCTCCCCCCGCTCCCCCCATTCAATGTTGCTTTCCCACATTTCTAGTACACGTACAATTTTGTTGCACAGTAGGTCAGATCATAAATATACACGAAACGGCAACATTGAATGGGGGGGAAGGGGGGAGGCCTTAAAAATGCATAAAAATTTATCGTCGTCCTACGGTTTATGGCCAAGATTGTAGCTTTGAAATAAAACAATCTTGGACGCAACGCTTAATTGCATGGTTACACGACTAATAACCTGGCGAAATTTGAATATCACTAATCCGGGTTGAATAGCAAAAGTCATTAACTTTCGTACATGGCTGAACACATTGTACTTTTACGACATTGCCCGGACGCGTTTATGCTGACTTAGTAAGAAACGGGCTTTAACGACAGGACATAAGTATCGCGCATCGAACAGTATCATTGCCATAATTCACAGCAATGGAGTGTTTGCATGGATTCCCAGCGTCCACGGTTTCTACAAAAAATGGAAAATTTTGGCTTTCCATCAAAAATAACCCCAAGAGTTGTGAATTATTTTGCCCTGCTCAAGACCGCTCGTTGTACGAAACGGCTATGGCAATGTGGAGAGCGAATGGACCAATTCATCCGGTGTGTGATACTCGCCAAAGACTAGCAAGAATGAAAGTCGTCAAAGACGTTAGTAAACTGAACTTTGGAAGGCCGTTTTTTGTTTGTTGCGACCGCGAGAATCCATGTAAGTTCTGGCAGTGGGGTGACAGACACGAGTTGCCAAAACCAAAGTGCGGACACGGATTGAATGCTTGCGTGCGGAAAGTCAAAAAGGAAGGAGAAAATCAAGGCCGCCTTTTCTTCTGTTGCCCAAACGATCGAGAAAAGTCGTGCGGTTTTTTTTAATGGAAGCTCGAGCTGGAACACCCGTTCAACCAAGTGCATTTTCCTCACGTTGAAAGAGTTGGTATATGGCAGAGTAATCCAGCGCTATACACGTACATGGTAGCTGAAACTGGACTTACCTTTACTAGCGCACGGGAAAATCCACACGATGCCTACGCTGAATATTTGGGGGTATTGCCAATTTTCTCACTAACGAAGGATATGGAGAAACTGTCACTTATAGACTATTAGGAGACTATAATTAAGCTATTAAAACATTGTTACATTTAACGCTTAACCTAAACCTAGTGAGTGAAATGTTGTAAATACGCTTCGGCCCGAAAACTACAAAAAGTACAAATATTTTTACGTAGACTCTAACTCTACTATTGCCACAAAGGCGGACATTATGAAAAAGACTTACTGAATAGTCTCAGTAATCCAGCCGTAAATTTGGAGTCCTTTGGATGTCCTAAAGCTGAAAAACTCTTTGACCAAATCATCTGGCTGGAAACCTGCAAAAAACCACCTATCAACACTGTCCGAAAGTTGAAACCGGAGTGTAATACAATTAATAACTGAATCGTATCAACGCAAGTATTACGTAATTGTACTGCACTGATAACATTACATACTAAGTCTAAGCCTTTGAAAATGAGTTTTTCACAAAATTTTGAGACTGCTGAGCGAATGCTCATCTGCTCATAAGGCCCGTTTAACCCGAACAGTATACTGCGTCTGGTACAATTTTGTGCGATGAGCAGATGAGCATGTGTTCATAACTGCTCATGAGCACATGCTCATCTGCTCATTAGGCCCAATGGCCCGAAGTGCATTCTTCCTTCGTGGAAGCCCAGACACCACTGCAGAAAAATTGATTAGTTTATGTACACAAATGTATAATTTTTCGTATTCGCATGTTTTTGCCATTTTGATTTCTATCCGGCCAACCCATGTAAAAATGACAAGAAAAGACAGGTATAATTGAAAAGCAATTTATTTTAATGAAATGACTCGAAGTTACATGCTGTGTCTATACTGGTCTTGTTTTACATGCTAATACTGTTCAAGTACAAGAATTCAATCCTATATTCGACCTATCAGTCGAGTCTAACCATCATTACATGTCATCATCATTCTCTTCATCAGAATCGTAACCCTTTAAAAGCCTTCTTATAAGAAACATTTAACTCCGAACTACTACGCACAGATTTTGTTAGATTTTCAAAATCATGTTGGGTACAATTTTGTGCAATGAGCACATGCTCATAACTGCTCATGAGCGCATGCTGCTCGTAACTGCTCATGAGCACATGCTCATCTGCTCATAAAACTGCAGTGCTGCTCAATAACAAGGCATTTCTACACAGTCAGTGCTAACGGAATGAGCTGCAAATTTTGTAGAAAGCAAAAATTTACGAAGACACGAAAAGGAATACTGTCCCCTGCGTGCACAAGAACGAAACATGTCTCAAACAGACTCGGATAGCCACGAAAGGGATTTCCAAGACGATGTCTCAACAACTTCAACCGATGCGTCTGAAATTTCGATGAGGACTGATAATGAGTCAGAAACTGAAGAGGAAATGGGCCCTTGGATACCGTTGATAGAAGAAGCAAAACAAAGAAGAAATATAGCTTCAGAGGAAATTAAAGAAAGCCTTATAAACACTGGTCTAGATGAGCAATCCGCTAAGGACAAAGCTTTCTCTAATATACACTAAAACTGTCTGTACCAGTGTGGGACTTTAGTACCAATGTGAAAATGCTGTGCTGAGTGGTTATATTACTACCTTAAAAAATAAGCAGAAACTCGACGTTTCGAGCGAAGGCCCTTCGTCAAGAGTTAGTATTGTACCTTTTATTATTTTCAAGAAATTAGTTAAGACTTATTATTTTGAAGAAGCCTTTAATGTAAATACTTCATGTAACATATAATCTATATAATCTTCTTTATATTTTTAGTTAGTAACCATTCAGCATAGAATAATTTTAGTGTAATTATGTTTTGTGATGCGCATTTGATCATATACTATAACATGTTAATTTGCGCAATATAAATATTAAATATTATTATTATTATTATTATTACCCGACATGATTTTGAAAATCTAACAAAATCTGTGCGTAGTAGTTCGGAGTTAAATGTTTCTTATAAGAAGGCTTTTAAAGGGTTACGATTCTGATGAAGAGAATGATGATGACATGCAATGATGGTTAGACTCGACTGATAGGTCGAATATAGGATTGAATTCTTGTACTTGAACAGTATTAGCATGTAAAACAAGACCAGTATAGACACAGCATGTAACTTCGAGTCATTAAAATAAATTGTTTTTCAATTATACCTGTCGTTTCTTGTCATTTTTACATGGGTTGGCCGGATAGAAATCAAAATGGCAAAAACATGCGAATACGAAAAATTATACATTTGTGTACATAAATTAATCAATTAGACGAAGGGCCTTCGCTCGAAACGTCGAGTTTCTGCTTACTTTCTCTAATATGCTGCCTAAATTCCAGAAGGAACTGGAAAATATTTATAAGGAGCGTCTCGTGTGGATGAGACAACTAAAGAAAGATCCAGTACATAAGAAGATAATGCACACAAAAGATGCGCTTGTGGAAACGATGATTTTGATCCAGGAGAAGCGTTAGAAGCAGCTGTTGATAAGAGAAAGTTTCTTATAAGAAGGCTTTTAAGGCGTTACGATTTTGATGAAGAGAATATTCGATGATGACATGCAATGATGATTAGACTCGATTGATAGGTCGAATATAGGATTGAAGTGTTGTATTCGAGTCATTAAAATAAATTGCTTTTCAATTATACCTGTTTTTCTTGTTATTTTTATGTAGAAATGCCTTGTTATTGAGCAGCACTGCAGTTTTATGAGCAGATGAACATGTGCTCATGAGCAGTTACGAGCAGATGAGTATGTGCTCATGAGCAGTTATGAGCAGATGAGCATGTGCTCATGAGCAGTTATGAACATGTGCTCATCGTAATTGTACCTTTTATTATTTTCAAGAAATTAGTTAAGACTTATTATTTTGAAGAAGCCTTTAATGTAAATACTTCATGTAACATATAATCTATATAATCTTCTTTATATTTTTAGTTAGTAACCATTCAGCATAGAATAATTTTAGTGTAATTATGTTTTGTGATGCGCATTTGATCATATACTATAACATGTTAATTTGCGCAATATAAATATTAAATATTATTATTATTATTATTATTATTATTACCCGACATGATTTTGAAAATCTAACAAAATCTGTGCGTAGTAGTTCGGAGTTAAATGTTTCTTATAAGAAGGCTTTTAAAGGGTTACGATTCTGATGAAGAGAATGATGATGACATGCAATGATGGTTAGACTCGACTGATAGGTCGAATATAGGATTGAATTCTTGTACTTGAACAGTATTAGCATGTAAAACAAGACCAGCATAGACACAGCATGTAACTTCGAGTCATTAAAATAAATTGTTTTTCAATTATACCTGTCGTTTCTTGTCATTTTTACATGGGTTGGCCGGATAGAAATCAAAATGGCAAAAACATGCGAATACGAAAAATTATACATTTGTGTACATAAATTAATCAATTTTTCTGCAGTGGTGTCTGGGCTTCCACGAAGGAAAAATGCACTTCGGGCCATTGGGCCTAATGAGCAGATGAGCATGTGCTCATGAGCAGTTATGAACACATGCTCATCTGCTCATCGCACAAAATTGTACCAGACACAGTATACTGTTCGGGTTAAACGAGCCTTATGAGCAGATGAGCATTCGCTCATGAGCAGTCTCAAAATTTTGTGAAAAACTCATTTTCAAAGGCTTAGACTTAGTATGTAATGTTATCAGTGCAGTACAATTACGTAATACTTGCGTTGATACGATTCAGTTATTAATTGTATTACACTCCGGTTTCAACTTTCGGACAGTGTTGATAGGTGGTTTTTTGCAGGTTTCCAGCCAGATGATTTGGTCAAAGAGTTTTTCAGCTTTAGGACATCCACAGGACTCCAAATTTACGGCTGGAATACTGAGACTGTTCAGTAAGTCTTTTTCATAATGTCCGCCTTTGTGGCAATGGTAGAGGTAGAGTTAGAGTCTACGTGGTAGAAATGGTAGAGTTAGAGTCTACAGTTTAAATAATATGTTGTCAAATAAAACCACGAATATCAATTGTTTGTCATTTATGCATTTAAATATGCGTAGTTTATGCCGCAACCTAAATCAGTTGCAGCAGCTACTTGCAAGTATAAACAACACGTTTTCCGTTATTGGTATTTCTGAGACTTGGCTTCAAGATTCGACTCACCATGTTGACATTAATGGATATAATTTTGAGCATATTTGTCGGACTGATAAGGCCGGAGGTGGCATTGGTTTGTACATCAGTTCGGTATTAGAATATAAGATTCGCGATGATTTTTGTTTTGATAATGCAGTCACTGTCGAATCTTTGTTTGTTGAAATTGTTAACCCTGAAGGGAAGAATACGATAGTCGGAGTGATGTATAGACCACCTAGCCAAAATATAGTTGATTTTATTTCTAAGCTTAATACATTGATTGGCATAATTTCTAGTGAAAACAAAAATTGCTATATAATGGGTGATTTTAACTTAAATTTGTTGAATCAACATTTTCATCAATTTACAAATGAATTTCTTGACATAATCTATGCAAATACGTTTTCCCCTTGATAACACTTCCGACAAGGATTACATCGCACTCTGCCACTGACAACATATTTACTAATGACTTTGATAATTATGCATTCAGTGGCTTAGTTTTGACTGATATATCTGATCATTTACCTATATTTAGTATTTCTAACGAAAAAATGAAGATGAAAGATGAAGCACCATATTCTGTTTTTCGTGATAAATGTGAAAGAAATGTAGCTAAATTTCATAACTGCCTTTCTAATGTTAATTGGTATGATTTAGATGATATCTATGAGCCAAAGAAGGCTTATTCTAGCTTTTTAAGTAAATTTTGTGATATTTATAATGATTGTTTTCCTTTAAAAAAAGCTAAAAATAATAAGTCAATCTTCAAAAAACCATGGCTTTCTAAAGGTCTCTTAAAATCAATTAGACAAAAAAATCGATTGTATAAGCGGTATTTAAATTCCCCAAGTGTTAATAATAATCTTAAGTACAAGAGAGTCAAAAATAAATTAAATCACTCAATTAGAATCGCCAAACGTCTTTATTATGAGCAGCAATTAGACCGTAATAAATCAAATTGTAAGAAAACATGGAACATACTGAACGAGATTATTAATAAGCGAAATCAGACACGACGTCTTCCATCAACATTTGTCACTGATAATCACGAATGTTCTGATCCATTATTAATAGATGATCAGTTTTGTAAATATTTTTCCAATCTTGGTCTTAACTTGGCTAGAAAAATACAAAATGTCCCTATATCTCCTAATTTCTTTCTTTCTGGGAATTATGTAAACACCGTGTTTTTTGAGCCCTCAACTGAGCAAGAGATTATGGAAATTCTATACTCTTTTAAGAATGGAGTTGCTGCTGGCTATGATAATTTATCAGTGTCTGCTATTAAAGAATCGATTGAACTGATTGCCAGCCCACTCACTCATATTGTCAACTTATCAATTTCATCTGGTATATTTCCCGATCCATTAACAATTGCGCGAGTTGTTCCAATATTTAAATCAGGTGATCATAGAATGTTTGTAAATTATAGACCAGTCTCAGTCTTACCAATATTTTCTAAAATCTTCGAAAGAGTAATTTATAATCGTTTACTAAGTTATATAAATAAGTTTCATATTCTCAATGATAATCAATTTGGTTTTAGAAAAGATCACTCAACTTCCTTAGCCTTATTACAGTTATATGATAAAATTTCATCAGCAATTGATCAAAATAAGTTCACAATTGGTATTTTTCTTGATCTATCTAAAGCATTTGATACTGTAAACCATTATATTTTATTTGAAAAACTTCAACATTATGGAATTCGTGGTAAAGCTCTTGATTGGTTTAAAAGTTATTTCAGTAATAGACTCCAATTTGTTCAGTATAACGGGGTGTACTCTCAAAAAATGACTATCCAGTGTGGAGTACCGCAGGGCTCAATATTAGGTCCATTACTTTTTTATTGTATATTAATGATATTTGTAATGTTTCAACTATATTTCACATGATTTTATTTGCTGTTGATACAAACGTATTTTATTCGAACCAAAATTTGCCTGATTTGATAAATCAGGTTAATTCTGAGTTGAATAAATTATTTGATTAGTTTTCAGTTAATAAATTGTCAATTAATTTTAAGAAGACTAAATATATGATTTTTAAACAAAAACGGTGCAATACTGATTTGAAAATATCGCTAAATAACATAGAAATTGATTTAGTCAAGGAAGTAAGTTTTTTGGGAGTAATTTTAGACGAACATCTAACATGGAAGGCACATATATCTCATGTAGCTAGAAAAATGTCTAAATCGATTGGTATAGTCAAAAAAGCAAGTTTTTGTCTTTCTAATTCATCATTAATTACGTTATATTATTCTCTTGTTTACCCATATATACAATATTGTATTTTAGTTTGGGGATCAACGTACCCATCGAATTTATATCGTATTGTGTTGCTCCAGAAACGTATTATCAGAATTGTAGACAAATCGGCATATGTTGCACACACTGAACCTATATTTAGGAAACTAAAAATTTTTCCATTTGATAAGATATATTCATTTCATTTGGGTAAGTTTATGTACTTATATTATAAAGAGATGTTACCTCCCAGTTTTAATCATTTCTTTCTTTGCGTTAAACAAGTTCATAATTATAATACACGTAACTCAAATTTGTTTTATGTTCCATTCTGCCGAACGAAAATTAGACAGATTTCTGTTATTTATCAAGGTGTAAAACTCTTTAATTCGCTTCCCCGAGATATTTATGGTGCTTCATCTATCTCTTGTTTTAGAAAAAATTTAAAAGGATATCTATTTACTCTTTAGTATTATTTTATCGTGAATATAGATGTGTTCGTTTGTATGTACTATATGTATACCTGTGTATGTTAGTTGTGTAGGTGATTTGTATATGTTACTTTTGTGTATTTGAAACTTATTGATATCTGTCTTTTTCACGCATGAATTATTTATTGTCAGAGCGGTAGTGTTAATTTCATATTTTAAATGAGCTTCGGCCTTATCAGAATGTAAAAGGTAGTCCAAACTCTATAAGCCTTTTGGTTTCTTTTGGGCTTCCTTGCCGTTTATAATTCCTTAATTGTATATTTTCTATACTGTTATTTTTTGTGGCTAAAATATATTTGATTTGATTTGATTTGTACTTTTTGTAGTTTTCGGGCCAAAGCGTATTTACAACATTTCACTCACTAGGTTTAGGTTAAGTGTTAAATATAACAATGTTTTAATGGCTTAATTATAGTCTCCTAATAGTCTATAAGTGACAGTTTCTCCATATCCTTCGTTAGTGAGAAAATTGGCAATTCCCCCATATATTCAGCGTAGGCATCGTGTGGATTTTCCCGTGAGCTTGTAAAGGTAAGTCCAGTTTCAGCTACCATGTATGTGTATAGCGCTGGATTACTCTGCCATATACCAATTGCAACTCTTTCAACGTGAGGAAAATGCACTTGGTTGAACGGGTGTTCCAGCTCGAGCTTCCATTAAAAAAAATCGCACGACTTTTCTCGATCGTTTGGGCAACAGAAGAAAAGGCGGCCTTGATTTTCTCCTTCCTTTTTGACTTTCCGCACGCAAGCATTCAATCCGTGTCCGCACTTTGGTTTTGGCAACTCGTGTCTGTCACCCCACTGCCAGAACTCACATGGATTCTCGCGGTCGCAACAAACAAAAAACGGCCTTCCAAAGTTCAGTTTACTAACGTCTTTGACGACTTTCATTCTTGCTAGTCTTTGGTGAGTATCACACACCGGATGAATTGGTCCATTCGTTCTCCACATTGCCATAGCCGTTTCGTACAACGAGCGGTCTTGATCAGGGCAAAATAATTCACAACTCTTGGGGTTATTTTTGTTGCAAAGCCAAAATTTTCCTTTTTTGTAGAAACCGTGGACGCTGGGAATCCATGCAAACATTCCATTGCCGTTAATTATGGCAATGATACTGTTCGATGCGCGATACTTATGTCCTGTCGTTAAAGCCCGTTTCTTACTAAGTCAGGAATATAAACTGGTTTGTTCGTCTCTTTTAATAATATCAACCCATAGTATACAATGTAATGTTTCTTTCCCTCCGTCCTTTCCCGCTCTTTTTAACTGTCCACCATCGCTCCTGATGTCCCGCTTTGTCCAACATTAACCGACAATATATACATATACATCATCCCCTATCACAAATAGATAAAATGAATACTGTTCGTAAACATTCGTGTTTACTTGTAAACTGGAATGGTCGTCCATTTCCGTTGACTTCGTCTAGGCGGTGGTGCTGTATCTCTCTTTTCCAGGCAGTAGCTTTCGTCGTCATCGTGCTCAATTACTTCTGGCCATTGGATCTCGGCGTACTGCATGCACTCCTGTTTCTCTTCGCGGTTGTCCGGTCGACTTTTCGAAGGTTTGAGATCATCCGGGTGGCGACACAGGGTGAGACCGCTTCCTTCTTGTTGTACCGTGACTATGTTTCCCTCCCTGTTCATATCAATGATCTTGAACGCTTCCTGGAGGAAGAGAGTGTCAAACTTTCTTGATTTATTGTAGTTTCTGATCAGGACATTGTCGCCGGTTATGAATTAAATGAGATATCTTCCGGTACTTGGAGCCATTTACTTTACTTTCGTTTTCCATTTTCTTCTTCTGGTCTGCTTCTCGTGCCCTGCTCATCTCTTCGTCTGTTGCGTGTCTTCTAGGAAAGTCCAGGCGTTATCCATGGTGGAAAATCATAGCTGCCGGTGGAAGATTGGTTGCCGGGTGACGTGTCTGTCTGTAGTTTTTCAAGACATTTTTTAGGCTTTCTTTTTCGGGAATACCTCTGTGACGCCCAGTTTTCATGGCCTTGCCCAAGGGCCGCAAAAAGGTTTCGACTGGGTTCGAGGAGAGATGTAGTGGTGGTGATTTCTGTAACTTGATGTCTTTGGTCTTGGCGAAGTTTTGCATCTGAATGCTGTTGAATGGTGGACCATTGTCTGAGATCTGTACATCTGGGTTGCCGTATGTTTCGTAAATTTCTGTCAAGGCTGGTATGACTTTGTCTGCCTTTGTTGATGTGACTAACTTTGCTGCAGGGTATCTTGACGCTAGGTCTTGTACTACCACCACATGTTTAGATGATGTGGCATTGGTCCGAATAAATCCACTGCAACTGTTTCCCAACACTTCTCTGGTACTCGGTGTGGTTTGATCGGCTCCTTCGTCTTCTTATCCACAAATACATTGCAGTTACTGTATGACTTTACAAACTCTTCCACCTTCTTATCCATACCGTGGAAGAAGAAATGATATCTAAGCCGTCGCTTCAACCCCTCCTGTCCGGGATGGGCTCCCTTGTGTGCAATCTGGATAGCTTTTTCTTGGAGCTTAGTCGGAAGGATGATCCTTTCATCTTTGAGGATTATGCCATTTCCTGTAACTGTGAGTTGTGGAAGGATGGGTCGAAAACGTTGAACTTCGGCAGGTTCTGTCTTTGGGATCCAAGTCTGTCCCTTCTTGATGAGTGCCGCTATCTTTTGCAGAGTCTGGTCTTCACTTGTGGCTTGTGCAATAGCACCAATACCCACGCAGTCGATGGCTGGTGTTGTATGAAGTAGGTACAGGAGATTATTGAGGTCATCCGCTTCAGTTTGTTCCTCCCGAGGTAGTTTCTCGATTGGTTTCGCGTGTCGGGATAGGTAGTCGGATTGGTTAACTTTCCCACACTGGTAGATTACCGTAAATCTGATGTCTTGATGGCGGAGCTTTATTCTTTCTGTACGAATCGAGCCTTTACGGTTGCCGTTGAAGATAGAGCATAATGGTTTATGATCAGTTATAACCTGGATATCGGTTGGGGAACCAAGGATATAGTTGCGAAATCGTCGTAGAGCAAAATCAATACCAAGGGCCTCAAGGTCGATTTGTGGATACCTCTGCTCGGCCTTGTTTGTTGTTCTAGAAGCTATGGCAATTGGTCTTGCGCTCTCTGGTGTATCTCCTTGTGCCAGCATGGCCCCAAGTCCAGTAGTGTGTGCATCGGTGAAAATGAAAGTTGGCTTGCTCATGTCGAAATACTCGAGTAGGGTATTTACTGTGAATCGTTCGATTAATGCTTCGTAAGCGGCATGGTGTTCTTTCGTCCATGTGAATCGACTATTTTTCTTGGTCAGTTCTCTCAGTTTGGCCGCGTGTTGTGCGAAGTTTGGAATGAAATCGGCATTGGACTGCATCATACAGAGAAAACTGATCAATTCTTCCTTTGATCGAGGCGGTGTGATGTGCTTTAGTGCTTCCACTTTGGCGGGATCTGGTCGTACTCCTGCGGAACCAATACGCAAACCCCAGAATTCGATCTCAGTGGCTCCGAAAGTGCACTTGCTTGGATTAAGGGTTATACCAGCGTTAGTGATGGCTTGCATGACGGCAGTAATCGCGGAATGGTGTTCTGCATCGGTTTCTGTTGCAACAATAAGGTCATCATGGATGAGGTGTGCTTGTGGAATATGTGCGAAAAGCGGTTGAAGAGCCATGTTAAGTTCTCCTTGTGCTGGCTTTACGCCCATGGTGAGTCGCTTATATCGGTATAGTTTATCGTTTGCGTGGAACACCGTAAGGTACCGGGAATCTGGGTGGAGTTCAAGTTGCCAAAATGCCGATTTAAAGTCCATCTTCGAGAACACCTTCGCTCCGCTAAGTTTAGCTTTAATGTCTTCTTGCCTTGGGATGGGCAGGTTGGAAGCTTGGATCGCTTTATTCACATTGCGAGCGTCAAGGGTCATACGAATGGCGCCGTCCGATTTGGGTGCAATAACTGCGTTTGACACCCAAGGTGCTGGTTCTGTTGGTGGATGTTCTTCAATGACATCTTGGGCTACCATCTTGTCAATCTCTGTTCTGATACGTTCCTTCAAGTGATATGGCACTGGTCGAGCTGGGGAGGCAACGGGTTTAACACTGGGGTCGACATGCAGTTTAACTTGGTGGTTTTTCAACTTTCCAAGCCCTTCAAAATTCTGCGGATATTTCTTTAAGATGTCTTGAAGCGCTTCCTTTTTGCTACACTGGATCATCTGTACTGGTTGGTAAACTTCGGGCTGAGGGTCAAACTGGATTATCCCCAGTTGTACTGCACTTTGTCCTGCAAGTACAGGTTCACATGGTGTATCAATTATGTGCCAATCAACTGGAATGGATGTGGAGCCAAATGTGACAGCGCATTTGGCAATTCCAATAACTGGTATTGTCGGGCTGTTATATGGCTTGACCTTGGTCGTGGTTGGGACCATTCTGGACAGGAGGTTCCATTTTTGCGCTTGCTCTCTTCCACAGACGCTGATACTTGTACCTGTGTCAGCCAACACGTTTGCAAGGCTATTGTTGATGATGACTTGTGCGTTGAAATCTCTGGTTTTCATGCGTCTCTTATGAGGTTGTTGGTGCTGAGGTGTTTCGGTTATTCTGAAGATGTTGATGCTGTAGACGCCGCTGTGGTCGTGATCTTCGATTTCATGTTCTTGTTGTTCGCTGTCGTTTTTCAGTTCATTGATTGCTTTCTTCTTCCTACATACAGTTTCATAGTGGCCAATTGCATCACAGAAGTTACATTTGCTGGTTCGTGCTCTGCAGGATTTGAGGTGAGCAATAACGGATGTCTTGATGTCTTGTCCGCAGTAGTAACATGACCGGGGCTTTCCAGCCTCAGGTTTTTTCTTCATGTTTTTAAAGGAGTATTTACCCATTTTGTTGACTGGATTTTCATTGTTGAGCTCTTCCAGTCCTTTGGTGGCACTTTCAATTCGCATTCCTTCCTTGCGTAATTGTTGGAGGTCCCATGAATTTTTGAGGGCTTCCTCTCTGATCTTGTCATGTGTAGTGCCAATAATAATCTGGTCATGTATGGCTGTATCTTCGGCAGTGCAATCGTCATTGTGACATTTGAAATTGCAGTGTTGAGCTGCTTTATATACGCGATTGCAAAATGTCGGAAATGACTCATGGGCGTCCTGTGCCAAAGACCGGAACTGGTGGTTTTTAAGTGTAAGATTTTCTGTTGGTTTGGTTTGTAGTGCTGTTGCATTGTTGTCACGAAATATTTCCACGTCACCTTAGCTCTTTTGGAATCATCCGGTTCTGCGACTTTCCAGTCAGCAAACAATCGTTTCGATGAGAATATACCGATGAGTTTTGTCACGCGATCTTTTGATCGCCATTCGTCGCGAATGTTGTCATAGTCATCAAGCGTTGGCTTTTTATCATCGTTTGCGAGTTTCCATCGTTCAATAGCCGCATCTAGAGATGTTTTAGGAGGATCAGGATATTGTGCATCATATCGGAGCTCGAAGCTCTGGATAAATTCGTCAAAAGCACGTAAAGTGTCGTCTGGATGAAGATCAGGGTCAAAATATAGTGTTGATGTGCTCGCCATGGCCGCCATAGTGGTCGGTATTTCAGCTTTTGGTGCTTTGTAGTTGTATATATCTGATTGTGACGTAGTCAATGTCAGGATAAGTGATTTTTTTAATCCTCGTCGCCAAATATAAACTGGTTTGTTCGTTTCTTTTAACAATATCAACCCCTAGTATACAATGTCATGTTTCTTTTCTCCCCGTCCTTTCCCGCTCTTTTTAACTATCCCCCATCGCTCCTGATGTCCCGCTTTGTCCAACATTAACACAACATATACATATACATGATTAGTGTGGCGTTCTAATATTCTGTCTAGAAAACACCCATTTACTATTTACAGTATAGTTCTATCGAACGAGATGTCTCAAACTCTCTGTATTATTTTTGCAATTTTATTCTGCAGGTGGGTTAGTAAACACATCAAGAAGCCATTGAGATCAACTGTTACCAGGTACTAATTAAGTAGATTTTACACATTAAATGAAATGTCCAATTCCTATTAGGTACTGTACATGAAATTTGACTACAGTATAACCTGACTGGATTTTGCACCTCCCTAAAAAAGTCGTGCACCTCCCTAAAAAAAGTCATGCACCCTTGGGAAAGGTCATTTAGCCTTTCTCACGAATGCCAAAATTTCCCATTTTTAATTGGGGGTACTGTCTGCCCTCGTGAAAGATTCCAGACAATTCAAACAACGTGAAAAGCGACTTTTAAAAGTTGTAACTGTAAATTTACCATTATACAAACAACTGCAATTATACTAAAGTTTTAAGTGCAGTATTTCGTGGTGCGGAGACTCTGAACGTGGGAGAGGCAGTACCCTAAAAATGGCAGGAAAATCGGCCATGAGAAAGGCTAATTGATACTGTAAATCAAGTGAAAATTTGACTCAAACTTGACAGTTAATTTTCATGTTTATTGAATTTGTATGTGTTGCTTAGGGTGTACACTTGAAAAAGTGATAGCCATTCATCTCCGTGTCAAGTACTCTTTAATGCAATGTTTTGAAGGAAATCTTGTGCTAATGTAATGAAGGGAAAAATTTGATGACTCGTACAGTAATAATTCATAAATACATTGATATATTTGTACAATACGTAATTCATGTAGACTAGAAATCCAGCTATGACTATAACTACAGTATAGATAGAAAACTGTAACACCATCTTTGCTGCTTAGAAGGTAATTACTGTAAGTGATTGTTATACTCAGTCTGTAATAATTTCTTTCTTTCTGTAGTATTGATTGGCATCCCAGTAACCTTCTACTGGCTGCAGGTTCAACTGACTTCAAGGCCAGGTTTGTTTTGATTTATGGACTTTTTGTTTGTGCCATAAAAATACAGACACTTCCGTGTGCATATAGACCAGTGCTTCCACTTACAAGGATTTTTCCCTGCAGCAAGGAAATATTAGTCCTTGCAAGGAATTTACAAGGAAATAAAATTTACAATGAAATGGCAATGAAAAATACAAAAATTAAAGGAAATTGCAAGGATTTCTGTAACTTATACCAGTTACAAGTCTTGAACCAGTAAAATCAACTTATAAATAGTATAGGACCTGGTCCAACAAAAGAGGTAAAGAAGAATCTGAAAATGCCATTTCCGGCGATGTAGGGACTATAAATTTCAAAATTTGCCGTTCAGCGCCTTTTGCCATTCGACCCCTCCACCATTATCAAGACCCTTACGCCCCTGATTAAACATAAACATATACAGTATGTGGAGTAGATACAGTACTTTCATGGAGGGAACTCTTGAATGATTGCCCAAATTTTCAGGCAATGTAATGATGCTCGATTTCTCGTCGGGTTTAGATACATTTGACTCAAATTTGCCTGAATTTTCTTGATTTTTCCACCGTTTGGGTGGCAAGGAAATTTTGTGGGGAAAAAGGAATTTTCGAGATTGTAAAGGGATTTTTGAACAAGCGGTTGTGGAAACACTGATATAGACACTGCCGTGTTACCAGCGCTGCAAATAACGGCCGCTCACCGGTCAATGACCGGCAATTTTAGGACATTGATAATTTTGACCAGCTAAATATTATTAGAGTGATGGTTTTTAGTGTCAAGTTTCTTCGAAACTTGACAAGTATTGTGATGAGTGGGGGAAAATTCATATGAGTCAGGGATCAGGCATAATAGTGTAAACTTTCCGGGGGGTGTATACGATATATGTTCGTAGTGATTTATTGTACTTAGTCAGTGCTTTGAAGGTTATTTAGGCAATTTCAGTTGTCTTATTTAAATATTCTTTTGTCCTTTTGCCAAGTTCACAAAAATTTTGAGGAGTGGTTGTCGTTATTGTAATTTTTTGTAAATTTTATAACATTCGCTTCTCATGTTGTGTAAAAGATCTTTACTCCGGAACACTCGATTTTTTCTTTAGCAGCGCAAATGCGCATGCGCTATCAAACCGTAGATGACCTACGATGACGTGACGATGCTAGGAAGGAGCGACACAGTGTTGTTTTCAAATGTATACACATTTCAGATGTGAATATTGAGTAAATCTTTGAGAGTCTACGCAATATATAAATTGATGTTATTCATTACGGGCATTCAGTCAAGTACCGATATTACTTAGACGGTATATTCATTATACAGAGCTAAGAACTAAGGAGCTAGATAGTGCTTTTTTCCAAATGTATATAAAACATTTCAGACCTAATTATAAATATTGAGAAAATCTTCGAAGTGCCGATATTATTTTGACGGTATATTCATTATACAGAGCTAGGAAGGAGCGAGACAGCGTTGTTTTCAAGTACATAAACATTTCAGACCGATGAATATTGATAAAATCTTTGAGATGCTACGTAATATATAAATTGATGTTGTGCATTTATACCGGCCGGCATTCAATTAAGTGCCGATATTATTTAGTCGTATATTCATTATACATCGAAGTAAAGGTGTAACACTGCTACACCACAGAATAGGTCACTCAGTACGAAGAGCAAAACATTGCATCAGATCAGTAGAGCATAAATAACTATCAAACAGAAGTAGTGTACTAGTGTTTGTATATCATTGTATGGCGTTTGCTATCCAACGTGTACAGTCACGGGCCTTGTTCACATGTCTGGCACAACGGTGCAAACTGGTGTTCAATGGCACGATGCAATATTCAAATGCAACGAGAACATCACCAGATCTTACGAGAATCTATCTGTATCAAAGCTTTATCAAAACTGCTATAAACTCTGCTGTAACTGTGAAATTATTGACATCTAAAGAGACATTATTGAATACTTGCGAAAAGCTGAAAATGACTCATATAAAAAAAAAACAACCTGATCTTGGCCTTGGGAATATAAAGTCAAAGGTCATTGAGACTTGTTATTGAGAAACATGTCACAATTAAGTTAAAATGCGGAAGCGGATGCGGAACCTAGCGGATCCATGGAGCGGTTGCGGAACGGATATGGGGATAAAATGCGTCATTTAAATGAATTTTTTCGCCTCATTTTTATGTGTCTGTGTTTTGGATTTATGTTTTTTGTAATGGGATGCAACGTCATATTAACTACAGTGTGTCCCCAAAAAAGTACCCTTATAACAATAGGATAGATACTTTCTATAGAGGGTACTTTTTTGGGACACACTGTAGTTATACAGCTATTTCAATTGTGTCACTGAGACAATAGTTAAATGTGCAATATGGGCGCTGATAGTTTTAAATAAGTTTAGTATATCAGTAGCCTCATGGGGATACTTTCAGCGACAGCTCCCAATGCAATTGTAGTTTTAGAATATACAAAATGTGGTTGCTGGTGAAAGAATTTAAATTTCGAGTTGTTTCGTGTAGCATCACAATAAATAAATAAATTGTACCAGTTCCACGAGGCACGGCGAAGGAAGTGACAATGAATTGTTTCTCTCGTAAAAACCTTGTTCTAATCCACATTTTTGAGTAACGTGCAGTGTTGGTATGTTAGATGAAGAATTAGGCCAAATCGTATTAGTGCCGTTATTGAAAACAAATAAAACAAAAAAAAACAAAACACGCTAAGACAAAAAAAAACAAAGGCCTAATGTAACGTTGTTTGGCCTAATTGTTGAGCAAACCTATTAACCCGCTAGACCCTACGCAGTCAGGCCTTAAAATATCTTTTACAGGGCCGTCTGACAAAATGTCCGATGACGTTGAGTTTGGGTCGGACATATGTCCGATGACCTTCAGTTCAGTTTTGACTCGTAAATAAGTCTGAATGACACAAATGAATATCAGCACAATGTATTAATTCTAAACGGTAAATATTGTCAAAATATTAAATAATTTGTTTCTTTCATTCTTATATTTCCAAGCCAAAATTAAAGTGCTTTCCAGAAAAGCAGTATTAAAAAGACTTCGACAACTTAAGCGCGTTAATTTTCCACTTCACCATTTCGCTCGCCGCCCCGCGCTCGACTACGTTAAAACAACATTTCCAGTTCACCTTTTATACAACAGAACTCTGATTTTCCATTTAACATACAAGCTTCTAGCCCTGGGCTAGGGTACATTTTGATTTACGTCGGACAAAGCTACAGTTCGGTCTGACACCAATACACTCAGGTCGGACAAACAATAAACCTCAGTTTCACTTTGATCGGACAGAATGTCCGGTGGTTTCCTCTATACGTCGGACAATTTCACGAATGGGTCGGACAATGTCCGTGACCGACCGATATTTTAAGGCCTGGCAGTTCTTCCCGATCGTATTCAATTTGAAACTTTACACTATCCTTGGATCTCTAGTTTTTTTTGCCAGTGAGTATATACTGTATTGATATTTAATATTTGGGCCTGTTGTTCAAAGCTGGATTAGAACTAACCCTATAGATTAAACTTTAACTCGCCGTTTTGTTCGTGTTTCTCTACGTGTTTGTTTATTACAAAACATCAGAGAAGAAAACTGTTGATCCACGCAAGATTACTGAAGAAATATTTCCAAGTTTGTAAGCGAGCTGTTGGGAAGTTTGCTTTGAATTTTGGGTTAACCTGTTGTGGGGTTAAACGTACTGGCTCTCGAACAACCGGCGTATTAATTGATGGGGCGTATTAATTGACGTGTAAGCAGGGTAGTCTAATTTCCATCCGAATTGAGATATCGTTTTTTTATCATGTTGATTTCAGGGTAGCAATCCTCTTAAAAGTCTTAACAATCATTGGTTGCACAGAAACGTGCTTTTAAGTTTGTTCAATAAGCGTAACAGACAATGAGGATATAATGAGCAAAAAGTCTGCAGTTGATAGCTAATTGGTCAAACTCTGAATAAAAGCAAATGCTTAAAGCAGCTCGTTTCGCCATTCCTGTAAAGATTCAACGGTGTTTATTTAGCAATGTTACATCAAAGGTGAAACGAACAGGTTAACCAATCACAAATGGCTAATCAAGTAACCCACCCTTCATTGGGAAAATGTTCATGGACGATCTGTATTGGAAATTCTACGCTATTAAGGTTTTCTGAGGCAATTTAAGGTAATCTACTGTAAAACATCTTGCCAGTTCTGTTCAAAGGCCTGTCAGGATATTTACTGTAGATGACCTTTAAATTAAAAGGCTGACGTGGTACAATTACATTCAGTGTTTCTCGCTGACGCTTATCATTTTATTAAAACATTGAAGTGTCATTGAAGTGTCCGGGGTAAAACTTGATGTTAAAGGTTCACCACGAAGTTATTCTGCGTCTCGAGAACTTTGAACTTTGCCACAATAAAGAGATGTTTGAACTCCTTTACTCTTTTTTTATTACAACGTATGAGAAAAAATGCCTGCATGATGTTACTTTGGATATATTTTCAACAACAAACAACTCAGATTTAGAAGAAAATTCATCCGCCATACGGCGCCAAACATTTGACAACATTGCTGAGTACACTAGCGAAGGAGAATCACTGGCTCTAGCGAAGGAGAATCACTGGCTGACTCTGTCAAGTTATTTATTTATTTATTTATTTATTTATTTATTTATTTATTTATTTATTTATTTATTTATAAACCCACCCACCCTTCCTTGATGAGAAAAGTGTTGAAGCCCTATACTGTACATTGCGATTTCTACGCCATTATAAAACAACCTAAGGTCATAACCTTAAAATGGCTGACTTGATACAATCACAATTTCGCTGTTTGCCCGCGCTAAAACTTACGTTAAAATTTAAATCAATGTTTGAAGCAACTTTAGACCACTGTCGCTGATCATGCTTATTATTCTTATATTAAAGCTTAAATGTTGTATCGAGAACGTTGTCGCAATAAAGAAATAGTTTATGAACTCGTTTATCCTTTTTTATGAATATTAGTAAAAACATCTTGTGTTAGTGAGGATATACTCAGATTAGAAGAAAAATTGAACATACAGTGCAGAACATTTGACAAAATTGAGCTCGAAGGCGGGAAACGTCTTGCTGAATACAGCAGTGATGGGAAATCAATTTGTTGACTGCAGAGGACAAAGTAACCATTTCAGTTACGAACAAGGGAAGCTTAAAGTGGAGGCTACAATTTGTTGACGGGCTATATTCAACATGGGAAATGGACAACACCGAGAAGTACAGTAACTGTAAGCTGTTTGAAAACAGCGAAGTCTCAATACGTTGGTATTCGAATAGTGGAACTTTCAGAAGGGAAAAGGCTGAAGAAACTAAGAACAAATAATATAATTTGTCCAGGAAATTTGCAACGAAACCAACCTCTTAAAGTTCAAAATACCAAAATACGCATTCGGACTTGGAGTCAACAAACAGTAACTTGCATACTGGTCACGAAATTGTAACCAGAAAGTGGAAGCATATACTCTAGCATCATTATAATACTGCGAAGTTCAACAGTAACCGGGAAATTTGTGAAATTAAATCTAGGCTGGAGATAATGTTGACAGAAAATTAGCGTTTCTCGCAAATTAAATAACCATTAAAGGTCAATTGGACGTTACGTCACTGCGGCCATGTTGGTGCTATATCAACAAAAGAATCTCATCATCTTTCATTGAATTTGGTACAAACATGGCCGCTGTTTTATTACACCAAGAGATAGGTTGCAATCCAGCTATTAAAGAATGTGAAACCTTCCTGCATGAAGGGAAAAGTAGATCGAAGAAGGGAAAAGTAGATCAGGAAAAATGAAGAAATGAGAGGGGAATATATAAACGTATCCCAAACTACATCAGACTTGAGAGCCAAGGTTACAGATTTTGGAAATAAAAAGTCCAGTCTTATTACTGCTCTAAAATTAGTTCAGCAGGATACCGAATTATCAAATAGGAGAACAAGGGCGAATTTTGCCGAATTTTCAGCTTAGTTCACTTCTCAGAACTGTATAGTTTTTTATAGTAGTGACCAGTATCAGTAATTACTGTAATGATGAGAAGTATTTCAGATGGCAACGTGGGGTTTTATAAGATTTATAGTGCTTTCGTAATTCCTGAGGATGACTGTAAAGATTAAGTTCTTTCATCTTTGTAGTTTTGCGTGGCGAATAATAATATCAATTTTGGTTTATCGAAGCACCACGCAAATTTGTTATTTGCATAGCTTTCGATCCATAATCCCTAATTTTCACCTGCAGCACTAATATACTATGTATATGACTTGGACGTAGCCTTAACCATTCTCCTCCTTATGATGTAATTTCGGGACTGTAGCATAAGAAATGTGCATTACTCTCCATGGTATATGGCAAGCCATTTGTAGCAATATTCAACCAATTGAATTTCAACCTTTAATGATCAATAAAATTCAACATTCAACAACGCATTCAACAAAAAAATTCAACGTTCAACAAAAAAATTCAACGTTCAACAAAAAAATTCAACGTTCAACAAAAAAATTCAACGTTCAACAAAAAAACATTCAACGTTCAACAAAAAAATTCAACGTTCAACAAAAACATTCAACGTTCAACAAAAACATTCAACGTTCAACAAAAAACATTCAACAAAAAAACATTCAACGTTCAACAAAAAAACATTCAACGTTCAACAAAAAAACATTCAACGTTCAACAAAAAACATTCAACGTTCAACAAAAAACATTCAACGTTCAACAAAAAACATTCAACGTTCCGTCTAGCTCGTCCCCAGGCTACAATTACCATACTTACCCTCGGCGAGTGCAACATGGCTGCTTTAACTGAAATCGAAATTCCTAGGAATGAATATGGCGATTTTGAGGCAGAGATTGATAATTTCAGCGTGGAAGAAGAATTGCCTTTATTTTTAAATTCAGTTCTCGACCGGGCAGATGCTGTAATAAATGCTAACAGCAGACATATAAATGAAGTAGAGGCATGTCTGACTGTTGTTGATCGAACCATAAGCCTTTTAGGATTGATACGCCAAGAGGTTGACGAGGATGACAGGCAGGAATGGTACGCAATTGAAAGCTGCTTTACATTTATATTACAAAACTTACATAGCCATATGTCGGAACTTGCTCGTAGACCAACAACACTGACTATGCAAAGCTGTAATGTTGAGCATACTAGAAGACCTGGAAGACCTGCATTTCATGTACAACCTGAAATGTTAGAAGAGCTTTTGGGTTTAGGTTTCAGTAAAGAAAAAATTGCAAAGATGTATGGCGTTTCACGATGGACAATATATAGACGAATTCAAGAGTACAACCTGCTTCATTTAAGTGAATTTAGCAATTTATCTGATGCAGAAATTGACGAAGTACTAAGAGATTACACAAGTCGTCATGGAAGAACAACCGGGGAAGTGTTGATAATGGGGTACCTTCGCTCCCGTGGTATACATTTGCAAAGAAGAAGAGTTCGCAATAGTATGGCCAGAATTGATCCAGAAAATGCTGCATTAAGATGGGGAGCTGCAGTTTATCGTAGACGGTATCAAGTTCCGTGGGCCAACTCACTGTGGCATCTTGACGGACACCATTCTTTGATAAGATGGGGGTTAGTCATACATGGATGCATTGATGGCTTCTCAAGAAGAATAATTTATCTTCATTGCAGCTCAAACAATCTAGCTAGCACAGTATTAACCCTGTTTCTTGATGCTATTGAGAAAGATGGAGAACTGTGGCCATCCCGTATTCGAGTAGACCACGGGGTAGAAAATGTATTGGTGTGTGAAGCTATGGTGGAAGCCCGGGGAGAAGGTCGAGCCAGTTTCATTGCTGGACCATCGACCCATAATCAGAGAATTGAGAGACTTTGGAGAGATGTATTCCGTACAGTTAGCCACTACTTCTATTATGTATTTTATGCGATGGAAGATTCTGGAATCCTTAATACTACAAATCCACTTCATGTGTTTGCATTACATATTGTTTTTCTGCCAAGAATCAATCTAGCTCTCCAGGAGTTTGTGGAAGCATATAATCAACACAAAGTTCGTACAATGCATAATTGGTCGCCTTACCAAGTATGGATAAATAGCATATTAAATGCAGATAACCCATTGCTACCTGGACAACCTGACCCACTCCCTGAAAATGCGGAGTTTTATGGGTTTGATCCACATGGACCGAACCCATTTGATGAAAGTGATAATGATGTTGTTGTCCACCCAATAAACATTGAAAATGCAACTAATATACAGTCAGAAATCTTGCAGGTTGTAAACCCTTTGGCACCTTCAAATGAAATGGGAATTGACATTTATGAAGAAGTTTTAAATTTACTACAAATACAATAGACGGGACATAGATGGTATGCCCTGCTTTCTATGTGTTTAATTGAACTCAGTGGTTCACTTACATAAAATGCTCTGCCAAAATAGAACCTCAGGCTTAGCCAAGTTAAAATGTTAGACAATGAACTAAACAGCAAACAGTTCTGGAGTCTGGACATACAGTAGACCCCAAGAAAAAGTTAATGAAAAACCTGCACTACTGGTGAATAATAGACACAAAATCTTCTCCTTCCATTGAACAATGTCAGTCGAAACTTGGTGAAGTAAAAATGCACCATAGCAACACACAAAGTTACTCATTTAACTCATTTTAACTAAACATTGTACATGGAGGGGGAAAATTGTACGTTATAGTATGTTTATGCAAGGTGTTTCATGAGCTTTTGTTGGGATTGTAGTTTACACTATGATTAGTAAATATTATTTTAAATCCTTGTATACCATTCCAGCTGAGATGGTTATCAAACTCAGGTTATGTTTAACTATAAACTGATCTGACAACAAAACTAAATAAATGTAAATATTAAGTTACTTAAACAGTTTACTTCAAAAGAGTTCAATAGATTACTCCAACAAAACAGCGAATAAAGTATTATAATGTGTTTAGTTTAGCGGTTCCCAAAATAAGCATTACAAAACGCCATATCATACACTTCGAAAAGTTCAACTTCGACAGGAAGTGCTACACTATGATCAGGGCAAGGCAAATGTAGTGTATTACCACAAGTGTTTGCTGTAGGAATAAATGACCATTTACTTGATGACTTGGATGACACAAATTGTATGGATGGATCTGTTGCAAAGCCGAGAACAGGTTCTTCATCAGTTGCGGTTGTGAACTGTAATATATGCTCTAGGGTAATATTACCTCTTTTACCTCCAGCAGCTTCTCTGCAGTACTTGGAAAATGCCGCATAGACTATATTCTCATGCTGTCGCTGATTACATCCATCTTCAGAAAAGTCGGGCTTAAGAATGTGCACAAGTTTTCTTCTTGTTAGCAATGAAGCTGAAGAGGGTCGAAAAAGATATAAAAAGGTTGGCAGATGTTTGGCAATGTCACATAAACCCAGGTTGTTAAGACCTTGCGTGAGGTTAGTCAGGCTGCTGGAGGTGGTGCCATTCAGAAAAACTGTTTCCAGTTGGTCTTCGCTAAGGAACCTTGGCATTTTTCCGTTTTGCAATATACTGAGAGCCATAATCAAACCAACAACTTTATAGTCCTCTGACAGATGTTCTTTT